>VMOF01000001.1:5974754-6099754 GCA_011764245.1 Trialeurodes vaporariorum
TATTTACAGCCTTTTCTCGTGAAATGTCCATCGGAACTTCATCGGAAATTTTACGTAAAAGTCATAAGAAAAACACGTAAAATTTCCGGTTTTTTCTCGTAAAATTTCTATCGATAATTTTACGTAAATTTTACGTAAATGTCATAAGAAAAACACGTAAAATTTTCGGTTTTTTCTCGTAAAATTTCTATCGATAATTTCACGTAAATTTTACGTAAATATCATAAGAAAAACACGTAAAATTTTCGAGTTTTTCTCGTAAAATTTGTATCGATAATTTTACGTAAATTTTACGTAAATATCTTAAAAAAAACTCGTGAAATTTACGGTTTTTTCTCGAAAAATTTCTGGTATGAGAAAATAACGAGAATTTTACGTTTTTTTTACGAGTTTTTTGCAAAACTTCAGTATTTTACAAAACTTTTACGTTTTTTTTTCAAGTTTTTCCCAAGTCAATGCTACTAGGGCCTAGACTCGAGTAATGCAGTTGAACTGCTAAGTACTTTTGATATTTGATCTTTTGATACAGGCACATTTTATATTCCAGAAGGTTGAGAAGGTTTGCAATCTGTTATTAAAATATGATGCGGAAATATTTTTTCAAAAATCAAGGGTAACCTTGTTTAATCATACTACAAAGTAATCAAAAATAATATGTATTTGATTTTTGAAAATCAGCGTATTTTACACCTAAATTGGAGTTTGAAAACTGTCCTTTTGCGGAGTTCAAAATGTCTTTGGTGAGTCAGATGGAATACTAAAAGTACTCGTCACTTCAACCTCGGTAATCAAGTCCCATTTGCCCAACTCTGTTGATGACTACAAAAAATTGGCAAAAAAACTTTGTGACTTTTCTCCAAAGCTAGAATGGGGATGTTGCAAGGTCGGGGGATTTTGAATTGCATGAATGATTCTTATGCAAAATTTCGTGAGAAGAACGATGGTGAGCTTCAAAGTTCCAAAAATCGTCGAGAAAGTCACGAAAAAGTGCTCCAAAGTTTCGCGATGAAATAAACGATTTTCATTGGTCGAGTGTCGGTGACGTCACAGTTCGGATCGTCGCCGCAGCAGTGCTGTTCTCCTATTCAATCGTGTGTATCAGCGCTAAGTAAACAGGCAAAATAAAATTGTTTTTTCCCCAACTTTTCATTCTTATTCCTCTTCTTTTTTAATTTCACGCCAATTTTAGACGTGGAGGTTCTTTGTTTTGTGCCCGATTGCTCTCATTTCCTCCAATTTCAATGTAGAATGTCAACAAAGCACCGACTCCCATAAGCGTGGATCAGGAGAAGACAGAGTAGACTTTAGGTGAAGCATTTGAAGATAGTGAATTTATTACGAGAGCTTGTAGTTCGTGTTGTGTTATATTAAGCTTTTCCGGATACGTGGATTCCATTTATAGAGAAGAATGTGGGAGATACGGAGTTTTAAACACTAAAAACTCCAATCGAAAAACTGTCTTTGATATCGGCCGATGTAAAGTGTTTGAGGTTAAGTTTGTTTACGAATGGAGACTCGCTACGATTTTTACGCTTTTAAGACAAAGAAATGTCCGAACATCACCGTTCATCAAGGGTGTTCGGTTTTTTTCGGAACTCATCAGAGACCATATTATTCGCCGTTCAGAAAACGTCAGAGCGTGGCCAATGCATATGCAAGACGGTATTGCATGGGGAAAACTTACTTATCTAGCAGAGCTCATTTTACTCTCCAAGCATTTCTAAAATTACTGAATTTATCCTGAATTGATGTCTAATATGTGAGGTGATATTAAGCTTTTTGTTTTTGTTCAAGATTTAACTTGCCAGTTTCTCTCAAGTCATCATTTCTGGTCCTGTTTATTAGAGTGCACTGACACTTCTCATGGAGAAGCTGATCCATACTGGAGTGTTGCCCCTCTCATTGAGCCCCCTTTTCTGTGAAGTGTGTTTACCACTGTTTATCTATATTAATGAGCATTTCTAAAATTTTAACTGTTTCCAACAATTAGCATTTATCGGCTACAGTTTGATTCTAGAAAGCCCTCTATGACCATCTTTGATGCCAGCACTCTTTCTCTGTCCGAACGTGTAAGTGCAGTGTAAGTTCTTTTTATCTATTTCTCCATGATGTAATTTCTTGGCAGTGGATTATGAACAGTTGAGTCAACTCAGACGAATCTAATCTAGTGGACTAAGTCCATTCAAGTAGACTTGGTCAAGTCGTGTAGACTTATTGTTAGTAATTTTAGTGGCGTGTCATTAACTGTGCGACTGAAACCTACCATTTGCTTTGCGGCAGGTAAACAAAGGCCTCTTACCATCAAAACAAAGGACAGCTTCCAGCCGCACAGTTGACGATATGCCATTGATTTATTTGGGCCAGTTGCACACTGTCAATTCCCACTTTTGATTATGAATTCTTAAAGAAATGCAGAAAATGTCACAATGAGCGCAGATGCATCATGATTTCTTAACAATAGACCAAGATGAAGCCGTTCCTAAATGCTGTGTAAAGACTTTGAATCCTAGCCAAAATCTCAGACCAACTTGCTTACTCACATGACAGCCTGCACTTACAGTAAATGCCAACACCAAGTTGTACGATGCGCAAGACGTGGCACCAACTGTTATATGCTTGTACCACAGATTTAGGTGTGGACAAGAAAGCTGTAAAGCAGTGTCGTACTAAAACTTTGCTCTAAAGATGATCAAAAATCATCCTTCTCGCACCACTCATCTATTATGCCCATAAGTCAATTCGATTCATCCAAGTCCATTGAGCCACTCATTAAGCGAATGATACCACGAGGTTCGGGTGAAGTTCAGGCAGAACTTCGTAACCACTTATTTATCGATTACTTCCGAACAAGAAGGGAAAATTACAGTCAGATTTTCCTTCTTTAGGATCTGAGGTGAGTAAAGCCTCGATATTCCGCTATAGTATTCAACAATTTCATCACAACCGATTAGACCCAAGGATTCATGTTTTTCTCACAACATATTAGAAAAGCCGATTTGATTGGTCCACATCAGGATTTATCGACTGAGGGCCTAAACCGAGTAGAATTAGACAAATTGAGTTGGCTTTCCCCGATAAAATCTAAAGTGTCCAAGTTAACACGATGCCTGGCATCATAAACTGTGCTGTTTTGTGTCTAACACACTTTTTGCACATTTTCAGCGTTTAAGTCTGAATAGCTTCGTAAGGAAGATTTTTTCATCCTCGCAAAATTATCCGTTTGCGCAAGTAAAACATGTCGAATCATCTTAAGTAGTTTCAATGAAAGGAAGAGTCTCTGTAACCGTTCTATTAGAGCGGGACCATTTCGAGTATCGGGCTCTTACAAATAGCGGTACCTGCTTCTGAAATAACTATGTACATCGAAGCGCATATTTGATCAGGTTCAATTACCTAGTCAAAACTCTGCGCTAAACAACCGCTCACGGATGTGTGTCGGTGCAATGCAAAAGCAAGCCCCGCAACTTGACACAGACTGACAGTCAAAATATTTTAGTTCTAAACAAATATTTGGTCGTTGTTTCTAAAAGTTAATGAGTAAATCATGAATCCCAGGGTCTAATTAGTTATAATACAACTGCCGACTTCTTTTGTGGAACACCCAGGCGACAAACAAATGTTTGGTACAGACGGTACCCGAAAGACTTTGGATGGTGAGCGTTTACGTTTGGTTTTAAATGGCTATACATGCTCATCAATCATCGGGGTGCAGGGCCGTCGGTACTGAACATTTATTGGTCCCTTAGATTCTACAGCAGAACAGTGTGATTGTAACTCTCCCTTCTTGTTGGACAGTTGTACTTCGGTACAAATAAATACTTAAAAAAGTTGTTACCGAACAACACCCAAACCTTGTAATAAATTTCACTTCTTGAGTGGCTCAATCAACTTTGGCGAAAGAGATTAGTCGAGTGAGATGGATGCTTTCCGATCGACCTCAAAGGATTATTTCAGTCGACACCATTTTACAGCCTTCTTGTCTATACTTGAATCCTTGGCAACATTAAAATGACTTGTCATGCAAGCAGATCCAAAATTTTGGCAAGGATTTTTGTCATGAAGCAGCTTTTATCAAATGACCTTGTCTCAGTTAAAACCAAAGATATTATAGAAGAAGACTGGCCCCTAGCAGCGAGATTTGAAGCCGGTTACTGTCATAGGCAGGGCTACTCCGCTAGGGGGTATGAACCAAATTAACATTGCGGCTTATGGAGCCGAGACATAAAACTGTTTCAAAAGAATGTTAATTACTTTTAGTTTTCAAGAGTACTCAGATATGGTATGCAGCTAATGCCAAAGTTGAAATTGACGAACTTAAACGCAAGTTTTGGTCAATTTATCCGCTACATATTTACGATAGAAAGTACGGCAGATTGGTTATGGGTGCTAAAGTAAACAATGACCGACCGATTGTTAACTTTGATTATCAAAGAATGAACGCCTTAAATTGATCCAAATTTTCAGTTAAAATGTATGTTATACTACACGATATAACATATGTGAGACTCAACATTATTGTTCGCTAAAATGATTGACTAAAATAGGTTTGAAGAGCTACAACTCCATAAGAGCTAATGTTAAATTGGTTCATACCCCTGCGCAGGGAAGTGCCCTGCCCATCAGCCCGTGCCAAGACGGGCTTCACTTTTCCTCCGTGCAAAGAAATAGCAGGGGCCAGTTTTCTTCTATAATGTCTTTGGTTAAAACTGAATAAATCTTGATGCATCAGCGTTCAATGTGATTTGCTCGGCATTTATGTAAGAATTATTGATCACTAGAGGAAAATTAACAATTGGCGACTGGCCCAAAAGGTGAAATCAATTGGACGGGGCTAAGTCTATTCGACTCGACCAAGTCCTTTGGATTTGACGGAGATCATTTAATTCGTGCAAGTCCAATGGATTGTTTGTAATCAGCTTCCAAGACAGAGAAATAGGTAAATAAGGACTCACTAGTTTTGACAGCTAGGAAGAGCGGTGACATCACAGATGGTCATAAGAGCTTTCTAGAATCAAACTGAAGCCGATAAAGGCAAACTTTTTGAGACAGTTTAAATTTTGGAACAACTCTTAAATGGATAAACAGTGGAAAAACATAAAACTTCAGACTTCATAGTTTGGGAGCTCAAGAGGCAATACTTCAGTGATTGGAAGTGAAATGTCCTAAGGAGTACCTACTTATTGAAGACTCTTGAAAGAAAAGGCAGTAAACGAATGGCTCTAAATGAGTCAAGGCTTTCACATTTATAATTAGTCCATAACTACACCTGAACTTTGAAGGACTAAATTCTAGGATTAAATACATTTTCGAGGCATTTCTGTTAGAAATCCACTTCGAAATTTGGTTCGCTCATGGTTGTTTTTATTGTCTACGATCGAAAGTAAACATAATACGGCTTTACTTTTTCCAAAAACATTGACTTTCGAACGTTTCATCTCTGTGCTCATCACTCATCAAAACTCCACATTTTGGTGTTTTTCGGGCATTTCCCTGTCTTAAAAGGTACCTACTTACTCGCTACTTACTTATTGCCGTTGAATATCGATGTTCCATTGTTCCCGTGTGTGTTAATCAGAATAATTTTGCCCTAAATCGTTGTAATTTTATTTATTTTGTGTTCTTTTTACTTCATACCGTGAATGTGACGACTCCAAGAGTTCTTCTTTTAGTATGTTTTTTGTACATCTACTTACATCATCGCAGGCATCTTCCTTAATGTCAGTCAGGGGCACTTTTAACTCAGTTCTATGCACTCAATGCGTTGTATTTAGATTATCAAATCTGTGCTTATCGAGATTTGATTATTGCTAAAAATATTGCGTTGGGCTATTTGATTCTGTATCTCCGCAAAGTTTTTGTTCAGTGGTACATGCAGTTATTTTGGGCTAATGTTCGCGTGTTAACATTTAGTGCGTATTCTTCTGATATCATATTTAGTGACGGTGAGTTACTGCAATTTTTTGCCTATTATTTTCCCTATTGTAATAATTGTATACTAGTCTTTCTCAAAAGTGTCTCATTGCTATAGCTTGTCCATCGTATGTAGAGATGAATGTAAAGCCTGGTAAGCCACCAAGCAAACAGCAGTCACTAACGATTAGTTGTGAGTGTGTGCTTGTGTGTGTGTGTGTGTGTAAGAGAGAGAGAGAGAGAAGAGAGAGAGAGAGAGAGAGAGAGAGAGAGAGAGAGAGAGAGAGAGAGAGAGAGAGAGAGTGAGTGTGAGTGTGTGAGTGTGTGTATGAAACGGTTAGTTGCTGCTGGCTCAAGACTAATCAGCGTTTAACATTTGTCTCGACATATGATGGACGAGCTATAACTGATTAGTGGTAATACCTATAGCTTGTCCCAGAAAAGATTGGATTTGACACTTCTATGGTTTTCATGAAAACATCAGCTTCTTACGGCTCCTAACCAATCAGGTTGCTCTATCTGAGGATGGAAGCTGATGTTTTCATTTAAAGCTACAGTTGTCAAGTCCAATCATTCTTGGGACAACCTATACCTAAGTACATTGTGATCTGTCAAAAGCACCATTTATACCTCGGTTTTTGCTCCGTAACATGAAAGATTTCCAGTCTTTAACTTGAGTTGTTGGTAGTTCAAACGTCGATTTTCAAACATACTGACTTTTCCTGAGTTTTTTTTTAGTCACCCGTAATCCCATACGAAACGAAATAAATGCACCGCTGAGCAGATGTTATGGGGATTGTTATGGTATTATTACCTATAGCTTGTCCCAGAAAAGATTGGATTTGACACTTCTATGGTTTTCATGAAAACATCAGCTTCTTACGGCTCCTAACCAATCAGGTTGCTCTATCTGAGGATGGAAGCTGATGTTTTCATTTAAAGCTACAGTTGTCAAGTCCAATCATTCTTGGGACAACCTATAGCTTAGTTTGTGCAGATGTGTATGAACTTGTCAAATCCAGGTAGAAAGATAGAGAGAGAGAGAGAGAGAGAGAGAGAGAGAGAGAGAGAGAGAGAGAGAGAGAGAGAGAGAGAGAGAGAGAGAGAGAGAGAGAGAGGGAGAGAGAGAGAGAGAGAGAGAGAGAGAGAGAGAGAGAGGGAGAGAGAGAGAGAGAGAGAGAGAGAGAGAGAGAGAGAGAGAGAGAGAGAGAGAGAGAGAGAGAGAGAGAGGGGTAGAGACAAGACCAGAACAAGTTATTCACACAATGAGAGGATCTGAGAAGCCTCCGCGACCCAAAACAAAATATTTATTTATTTATGCATTTTGTATAGTCAATTGGTCTGCAAGTATATAAACTTTGCAAGTGTATCTTTCCTTTGAGTCTTAAGTTATCATGGCAGAAATTTCACTGACTACATGAGAGTTACTTCACAGACAAGACTTCTACTTAGACTTTTAATTTCCGCCTAACTCAAAATAAATGGTAACGAAGCCAATATTTATGAATTAAAAGTTACATAAATCAATACCTAATAGTAGTAGCGTAGCTGATAATTTCCTTAATTAGAATTTTCATTTATCAATTTAGTACTAATCATAGACTGGATTTTTTTTTTTTTAATTTGGAAAAATGTATTTATCATCTTAATTCTTAGCGTAAAGATGAGACTAACTTAGCTTAGGAGTTATACATCCATGAAAAATGATAAACTGCATTTTCTAATCAATAAAAAGTGTCAATGATGATAGTTATAGGAAAAATTAAAATATTTTTACTCTCCGAGACTCGAGTTTTTAGCTTATTTGTCGATAGGTAGAATTTTCCGGTATAAGTGTTGACGAGGATGCCTTTTAGAGTCAATGCATAATTGATGAAAAATATTTTTACTACACTTAATGACACATTTTAATGCAAAATTTGAAAGCTTTAAGATAGGTTTATCAAAAATTGCAAGCAAAAGAAGTTCTTATTTTTCCTCTTTTTCCCCCTTCATAAAATTATCCCTTATTTTTGAGCATTTGATTTTCAAGCTTAGAATATAGAATCGTTGAAGATTATGAATCTACATGATTTTGTTGAAAGTATTTATAGAAGTAGAATATTGTAAAAAAAAATAATTACCTTTGCAGACAGAAAAATAACTATAGTAGTAAGTATCATTCATGAATTTGATTTGGAGAAATCAGACCTTTCTTATCCTTTACCAGTATGCTAAGAGGAATGTCTATAGTAACAATGATGCTGAGTGGTAAAACTTGTTTTACTTCTTCATTAGGATGTCTTTACCCAACTTTATGAGAATTTCCCAAAGTATTTATCATGGGATTTTCTCATGAAGAAGTGGACAAACTCAGAGCAACTGAAAAATATACTATGAAGAGTTCTTATTTAATGAAGTTAAGTAAATACTTCTCACTACTATGTAGGTAAAAATTGAGAAAGTAGTATGATGGCGCAGAGATTTCCCTGAACTTTTGTTGCGAATGTTGGCCTCTCATGACCCAGACAATCATGATATATACAAAATAATTGCCTCTTATGATGCATAATTAATAATATCCTAAAGAGCACCTTTTCATGACATTTCAATATACATGGTCCATTCAAAAAGAAACCGGACTGGCGTCACTGCTGGCAAACCAATGATTGTATCAGCATTATCTTGAGCTCGTTATAAAGTTAAAATCGTTACAAATTCGCTGGTTTTCACAAAATTAAAATATCTTTATTAGTTTTTGAGTTACGGCGGTTTAAAGAGAAGATGTCAGTTGCGGCTTGCGATCGCAACACGCAACTGACATCGTCTCTTCTAAACCACCGTAACTCAAAAACTAATAAAGATATTTTAATTTTGTGAAAATCAGCGAATTTGTCACGATTTTAACTTTAAAATGATCTCAAGATCATATCGATACAATTATCGGTTCGCCCGCAGTGACGCCAGTAAGGTCCCTTCTTGAATAGACTGATCACAACAGCAGAACACCGTGTATTTACCATGTAAGCAAACGCCACAGACCGGAGCTCCGGGTCGCGCTGCTCGTCGATCCGAACTGTGACGTAGCAGCAGGGTTCCCGCCGTTAGGGCGCCGTTTCAAACCTTATCAATTTTCCGCGATTTCAAACCAATTTTTCTCCGCGATCCCGCGACTTAAAAAAAAAAAGAAAAAACATGGGGTCCTTAATTTTTCATCTAGTTTCAGAAAATGAATTAAAAAAAAAGTGTGCAACATGCCCATTATATTAAAATAACTACAAAGCCACCACAGAAAATGTATAACAAAATAAAAAAACAACATACTTATTAACAAAATGTCTTAAAGAAAATAAACAAGATTAGAAGAATGATAAGAAATCCTCATGAGAAGGCACTGTGGGAAAGTTTTTTTGTCTCAGATTAAACACGATCTAATAATTTTTCAAGTCGAGTCAATACTTTACAAGAGTATGGGAGCCTAGTCTTTTGAACAGATGGCTTTTGTAGGTGTAATTTTATCTTTGATAACAGGTTTTCAGCCCTCTCAAGCATTTTGCTTCTTCCGTCCATCTCAAAGTCTGGAAGGTCAGATTCAGCTTCAGGTAATATCTCTGAATCCTCTTCTAAACTTTGAGCTAGAGTTTCGACTGCCTCCGCATCATCTGTACGTATCTTAGATTTCTGCAAAAGTCTGTAACGTATTTGTCTGATCTGTTTCTGAGTAATAAAATGTTCTTTCTTTGTATATTCTTCTTGATTGTCAGAAGGTACGAGATCATTCCTAATTTTTTGAGGACTAACACCCTTTTTGATTAAAGTTTTAATGCGTTCTAATGAAGCGGAAGAATGTTGCTGAAATTTCAAATTTTCGACTTCAATTTTGTGAGTATGATAGTTAATATACTTGACAAAACACTTTCCATTCTGTCCTTCCTTCACAAGCATCCTGGCCGGACATTTACATCCGAGAATTTTTGGATGGGTATTTGGTCTACTCCTAGCATCAAAGTTACAAACATAGTACGTATACGAACATTTTTTACCGCGGAGAGTACCAGTACGTTTGACGGAAGACATGAAATATTTCTCATCCTCTACTCTCTTGAATTCAAGAAACTTATCGTGGGTATCGAATGTCAACTCAACAACGCTAATATTTTGAAGATGATCTTCCATCATATGACGAATCAATGATGTTCGTTTGTAGAAGAAGACCGGGCAGGATGGTTCAATGCATTTTGTAGCTTTGCTTAGTTTTCTCCCTGTGCACTTTTTAGCGTGCAACCTGAGACCGTCCCTTGTCTGCAACTGACGATCACATTTAGCACAGATCCACTTGCGCATATCTTTTTCTTTGGCTTTTGGAGGGTTAGCAGTCTTTTTTGAAGGCCCTTCGCAATTTTTCTGATGCCTCGATAAAGAAGATGAATGAGAAAACCGTTTGGGACAAAATGCACATGGAAACTGACCAGAAAATCTTGGGGACCCTGTGCATTTTTTTTTATGCTGGTTTAAAGAAGATTTATTAGCATAAGTTTTGTGACAAGATTGACATAACAATTCAGAAGGGACAATAGATGAGCACACAGATGAAGTTCCAGTTTCATTGATAGATTTTTTTTTTGACGTGAAGAAGGTATCAGAATCTGAATCAGGTTTATCAATCACGCTCTCTTGCAACTCAGAGTTCATTTTGAACAAAAATATGATAAAAATAGTGATAATAATGGGGAAAAAAAACTTACAGAATACAATGTAAATTACAAAAATCAACCCTTTGAGTCCTTCAATTTTGGACTCCAAGCGTCTAGATTCATTTGAAATTTAAAGCTGTTAAGTAGATGCATTTTGTAAGATTAGGTGCAGCTGAATAAATATTTCTTACTCTGGCTCCAGGAATAAACTGTAAAAAAAAAAAAAAAAAAAAAAAAAAAAAACACACAGATAAATAAGCTTTTTGTAATGATAAATGGTCAGTCATAAGAAATTGACACGAAGATATGGAAAAAATAAAAAATAACTATAAAATGTTACTTACTAAAGAATATACAAAAAACTGAAGGCAAAGAAAATTTTAGACTATTTCAGCAAACTGATTGTTTTTTTTTCCTTACATAATTATACACCACATACATTAGACCATGTACACGCAGAGAAGCTTGCTAGAGTTACGTTGAAGCACAAGTTTGATAAGCAACAACCATCTCTCTAAAAACAGGCAGCCAACATACGATCAACAAGTTTTAAAATTTGGTGGTAAGGAGAGTGAGGAAATTTTTCAATTATACTGCACAGAAAAAAAGTGAAAAATATAGCTATCCACACTTCAAGCAAGATAATACTCAAGTGATCGGGTATTTCCTGCTTTAAAGTCCAGGACTTTGCATTTACGGTGAGTTAAGTGACGAAAACTCTCGGACAGACTAATACTTAAAATGTTTCTTTGATTTTTTATTCTTCTTACCTAATTTATCTACAGCTAGGAGACTTTTTGCCCACTAGCTAAGGCTTGGTTTCAAGTCTAGTTAATGCCTGAGGATCGACGCAGCAAAATCCTTCCTATTGGTAAAAGAAAGAGTAGGTGAAGTGTTTGCATGTCTTCATCATAACTAAAGTGCTAGTATGTCAGTTGGTTAATGAGTTGAATCTGTGTGATGGCTTCATGTCAGCTTATCCTTCGCTAGAAAAAAAGACCAAGCTCAGATCAGGAAAAAAGGAAAAAGAATAGTAACTCAAATTACATATTACATACGCCCGTTCAACTGCAGAAAAGTGATCATGAAATACTGGCAAGGATCCAATTCATTGTTGTTTGGAGAGCAAAACATATCTTAAAAGCACACGGACGTAGCCAAGGGGGGGGGGGGGCACCTCCCCAGGCATCAAGTCTCGGGGGGCATCATTTGCTCCGGCTGGGTAAAAGAAAAAGAGGAAAAAAGCGCAAATAGGAAGCGTTCTGAACTATCTCTCTCTATCTCTTTCCATCTCTAACACATTGTTTAAGTTTATTTATTTTTATTTTAGTTTGTTACTTGTTTTGTTATTTTATGGAGAATAAATTCTCTCTCTCTCTCTCTCTCTCTCTCTCTCTCTCTCTCTCTCTCTCTCTCTCTCTCTCTCTCTCTCTCTCTCTCTCTCTCTCTCTCTCTCTCTCTCTCTCTCTACATTCTTCTATTTCACTTACAGTACATGGAGGTCACGTACTTAAGAGAGAGAAGGTTTGGAGCGCACGACAAACTTCTCCACTGGCTAACATTATCCATAATACTATCAATTGACCAGAGCAATATTCCTACCCATACTTTGCACTAAGAGGGACCTTTACGCAAAGTTATTTAGCTATACGATATGTAATTATAGCTACCTACTTAAATCGTAAAAAGAGCAGGGCATGGGTATGATTATAATGTGGCGCTGAGGAGCACCACTCCAGATTTTGCACAAAAAGTAAGAAAAAGAAGTACTTCTTTGATCAAAAATGGACACATAAAATCACATGAGTCTTCACACTAATTTTGAAATTGACATGCTATCATGATTACCTTCTGTGACAGCAGCGACTCCATACCATCTAGATTTTAGAAGGATACTCTTAATTTTTCAAATTTAAACTTCTACATATGATCTAGCGACTTGATCATGCTTCTACCCAGGAAACCAAAGACTTCTAAGTCTTTGCAGGAAACCGGGGGGTGATCACGGAGGATCGTTATCGTTATCGTTATCGTTATCGTTATCGTTATCGTTTTCGAGTGCAGCAGTTACTCGCGCTGTAGTAGGCTATCCTCTTATTTCTTCTTCTTCAACACTATTCTACTCGATAACGATAACGATAACGATAACGATAACGATCCTCCGTGATCACCCCCCAGCAGAGATAACAAAAAGGTAAACAAACCAAAAAAGCAAAGCACTTTCAGCGGAGTGGAACCGGAAGTTTGGTTGTGTAATCTTTGAGTTAGCCCATGGCAATTTCCGATTTGTGTACGAACTACAAAGTTTCTGCTTGCTTTTCCTCATTTTTCCTGTGAATTTGTGAAATCAAGTGAATATGGTAAGGTTTTTCCTGTCCTTTTTACATCTCACGTTTCGTTTTAGGGTGTGTTATTCATTGTTCACTACAAAATTAGCTCGCGAAATTGAATTATTCTGTGAATACATCGGATCGTCATCCTCATAACCTCAAAAGTGCCGATTCATTTGATCGACGATGATCATGATTACGATTTGAGTTCTAAATTATTACTCAAATATTTTTTTATGTTTCTTTACATAGTTTTACCAGGACTTACGACTTATTCGAAATCTCATCAGCCAGATCCTAGTTGGCCTTACCATTTCTCAATCTCCTGGACAATCCACCCCAATATTTGTTGTTATCCCTGTCAATCAATGATCTGAAGACAACATTGTACCTAATGGTTAAGAGTTACCGTCTGAATTTTATCATCTGTCGCAGCTACCCTTGAGTACATTTTTGGGAACCACGCAGATTAGTCAATTTCTGCAGGAAATTGGTGCCGCTCAATCGAATTGGTTCAATGAGATGGAGTGAGATTCATCTTGCCTCGCTCTGACTCTGTAAACCGATGGCCAGTGAAAACTTACCTCCTTTTATCACATCTGTATAGTTTCAAATTGGAACTAAGAGAGCTCACTTCAGAAGTGTTGGCCGCCGACAGCTCTTTGTTTACATGCGCGGAAGGAAGTATTCCTGTCTGCTGTGCAGACCGAAGTTCGGGAGTGTAGTCCGTGTGGTCCTGGCCAACCCCCTTACCGGTGCCCTGCCTGCGCAATAGGCGCAGAACCGGCTTAGTGCACTTTTGATCAAAGAGCTGTCAGCTACCAAAACATTTGAAACGACCTCTACTCGTGTGCTTAGTGGTTAGTTTATGATTACAAGGAAGTGCATCAATCTACATCTTGTGCCTTGCCTGAACATTATGATGATTATGATCATTATTTTTCAGCCATTGGCAGTAGATTGTTGTGGAATTCTTTGATAGTAACATTATTAATTTTGTGATTCACTTTTGCTCTTTCAGTTCCGCAATCAATATGACAGTGATGTCACTGTCTGGAGTCCGCAAGGGCGGCTACATCAGGTCGAATATGCTATGGAAGCTGTCAAGTTGGGATCGGCAACGATCGGTTTAAAGAATAAAACCCATGCAGTATTAATTGCTTTAAAGCGTGCGGCGTCTGAACTCTCAGCCCATCAGAAGAAAATTATTCCTATCGATGATCATATGGGAATTTCAATTGCTGGTCTCACAGCTGACGCACGAATGCTTAGGTAATTAAAGCAAATAAGTGATTTTAATGTGTTTTTATTAAAGGATTACCCATCACCAAATTTCCTGTAGGAAAATGGTGGGCAGCACTTCAGCAGCACTTCACACTTAGAAGCCTTCTTTAATCAAATAACCCTAAGTAAATGTGTTTGGTTTTATAATTAAATTTTTGGTTACTCAATGAAGACTTCGGGGGCGAACCAGAAACCAACATCCTTTATTGTTTTCGAGACATCAAAAGTCAAAGTTCAATTTGAATCCATTTGCAAAAGTTCATAAATTTAATTTTAAAAAAATAGAATTAAAGGTGATTCTATGGCAAACTCCTGGAGATTTTAATCCGATAGATGGCGTTATTTGTTGCTGGCTCCAAAAATAGCCGTTTGTTGACGGTCTTCGGCTCTTTTCTCTGAACTGACAAACGCGAAACGGAAAAACAGATCTTCAGCACCTGCGTGATTTTTTGCTCGATTTATTAAGCTATAACGGGCCAATTTGATTCAGAAATAAAGATGTATTTACGGGTGAAAAATATCAAATGTAATTTGGAGTTGTATCAGCACAGATTACAGGTTTCTGTTTCACCTGTAATCTTTGCTGCAATACAACTTCATATTACATTTTATTTTTTCCAGCGGTAAATACATCTTTATTTCTGAACCAATTTGGCCCATTTTTAGCTTAAAAAACTATGCAGGTGCTGATGATCTGATTATTTGTCTTTTCAGATAAAACGGCCGAAAACCGCTATTTTCGGAGACAGCGACAGGTAACGCCATCTATCGAATTAAAATCTCCTGGAGTTTGCCATAGAATCACCTTAAAACAGTTTTAGAAAAAGTTTGAGAGCTACTGTCTGAGATCATTTTCAGCATTTACTAATACTGATTTAATATCAGGAATACAATTATGAGCTGCCGTAAACCAGTAACCATCACAAGTTCCATCAAAATACTCGACCAAAGCTCAACTTCTATAACTCAAATTTAATGGACAATATGAAGAGATGACGCAAGAATATTTTATATTTTCACTATCAGTCGATATCATCGATTTCACTAATTTTTACAAGTGTTCTCTACTTTTGGTGAATTCATAATCTATAATTTTTTCTTCCCTGCTTTTTTACAGTCGATTCATGCGAACGGAATGCTTAAATTTCAAATACACACATAGTGACCTTCTTCCGGTCGGTCGTTTAATCGCAAATGTTGGTAATAAAATGCAAGTCTGCACTCAACGTTATGATCGAAGACCTTATGGTGTAGGACTTTTAGTTGCTGGTTTTGATGTAAGTTTCAGAGCTTTTACCAAATATCAAATAACTATTTGAACTGATCCCACCAGTTTTGAGGATCTCTTTAGCTACCTATTTCTGTATTGTCACCTCAAAATTTTTCCTAATTCAGACTGAAATCTTCAAAATTATTAGATAGCTTTAGGACTTTAAAAAAAATTCTTCCTCACTTTCTTGGGACCCTGGGATTTACTACCCTCTCTTTTCACGTTTTTAAGGGTGTTTACTGAAAGGTCTAATTAAATGCATGCTGACTGGAAATCGACCGAAAATTTGATGCATCACAGTTTTGCAATATGTAAAGTCCGAAGAATGCGTAGACTGAATATAGACAGCAAATAATTCAGCGCGCTTCAATTTTGCTAAAAACTACTTTGAAAAAACAAAAGAATGAGGGTTGAAGGTAATGAGCCAATTACACGTGGAACAGAATTATGTACTTGCTTTCCTCTGAATTGATTTATTTCTTTGACTAACATACATCATACATGCTTACATGATAACGCAAAGTTATCACTGAAAATGGGGGGGGGGGGAGGTCGAGATGTATGTCTTTCCTTACTTTTCCAAATGCTTTACTCTTGTTTCACGGAATCCCGTGATTTCAAATTTTTTGCACCCCTAGATAGCTTTTCAGCACATTCTAACCTTGCTTTATCTTTGGGCAGACAGTTTTTCATGGGGCATTTTACTTACATGCCAGCTGAGAGTTTTTGAAGTACCATGCTGTGTAGCTTTGGTCAATTGAGTCCGCTGACATTCTTACTTGATCAAACGGTTTAAACCTGTGCAAACACCTAGCGCTAGTCAATCATTCGGTTTGCATTACCATATGACGTTTTGGTTCAATTACGGTTCGGTTTGACTAGTGGCGCATAAATTCGGTTTCGGTTCGGTTCAACTGCAATGAACCGGTTAAAATTCGGTTCGATTTCGGTTCAATCTATGAACCGTGATTGAACCAAAATTAAATTTTGTTTAAAAAAGTCTTAAGATTTTTTTACTTTATTACTTTTTAAGTTTAATCGCAGGCAATTTTTAGGAAATACACGGATTTTGAAGGGTCACAATGAGGGCGTTAGCTAGCATCTAAAGAAAATCTAACAGGATGTTTAGTAAGAACAGCTGTTTGAACCCTCAAAAACCGAAATTGAACCGTTTACCGTTTCAGTCTGAGGTTGTTTCATTTCGGTTTTTGGTTCGATGATTCATCAGAATTTTAGTTTCGATTCTTATTACGGTTCGTGGAAAACGATCGGTTCATTTCGGTTTTCGGTTACGGTTCAATTACGCTTTCCATCACTGTGTACCATGTATCTTTTTCTGTCTTAGAAAACACAACCTGCATTTGAAAGGTTACTTCATTAATCAATCAATTTTATTGCTTTTCTACAGGATTTAGGACCTCATATTTATCAAACATGTCCATCATCAAATTATTTTGATTGTAAAGCAATGGCAATTGGATCAAGATCACAATCAGCCCGAACATATTTAGAGAAGAATTTGAGTACGTTTCCTGACACTAGTTTAGAAGATTTGGTGAAACATGGTTTGAGGGCTCTAAGGGATACCTTACCGAATGAAGTAGAGTTGAACACAAAGGTAAGACTAATTTCTCAACTTTGCAAAAATTGAACTTTAGATGATTCCAGGGTCGATTAGTTCCAACTGTGGACACCACGTCGCTCAGCTCAAACAGTTTTTTTGCAGTTTTGTGTTTGACGAATTCATGCTGAAAACACAAATTTGAGGAACGTCAGCACCTGCGAGCATACTTCAGGAAGATACCCTGAAAGTTTCAGACTGAAATACTCAAAAATAAAGCCGAAAACCATGAAATATGAAACTTCCCGGAAGCCGCAATGAGTGCGAGTGAGGCAGATAGACGTATCATCACTCGCGCTCACTCTCACTCACTAAGCTTATGGCAAAACGAATTTCATAATTTACGGCTTTAATTTTAAACCAATTTTGCTCATTTTGGGCTCAAAAAATCCATAAAAATGTTTAGCAGGTGCTGACGTTATTAAATTTTGCGGTTTATCTATGGTTTCAGTTTAAAACGCCAAAAACATGACTTTTCCAAAAAGCGACTAGTGGCGCTATCCATCGGATTGAAATCTGGAAAAGTTTCACCTGGAATCACCTTAATGCTGGTATATGATCACAATGGATGTCTCAGACCACCAGGTTCCACAGGCTTTTTCCTTGAGAAGGCTTAATGCTAAGTTTTGAAACCTAGAAGTCACATTGCAAATTGACCCCAAGAATTAATATGTTTATGTTTTCAAAAGCTTTTTAAGGTGAGGGGGGCAGAGGTCAAAACACATTTTTTTTTTAATTTTCTTGCGTGAATGCCCAATTAAAGTATGCAAGTTAGTATATATTGGGCATCTCTATGAAAAAATTTGAAAAATGTGCTCCCCCCCCCCTCGGGTTCAGGGCTTTGCGAAATATGACAGACGAATTTTTCCCGGAAACCCAAGTGTTCTCCCAAATTTTGCTGTCACTCAAGCTGTTGGTGAGATTTGGAATCAAACACCATAAATACAGCTGAAAAAAATTTTCAGCTGCAATTCGCGGCAAAAGTTTTAAAATTGTCATATTATGTTCTAACCCTCATGGGATTATCTGTAAAAATTTGTGATAGCTGATGTAAAATTAAAGATTTTGGGAAATGTGGCGAGGTATTTAGTAAAAATCACTTCTATTCACCGAAAAATGCAACTTTTCCCCACGTAAAATTTGTTTTATCCTGTTTTGTTTGTTTTCATTGAAGCATCACAGTGCACTTTCCTCAGAAATACTCATGTCTCAAAATAAAAAAGAGATCCAAACATTGTTATTTGATGTTTACCTAGAAAGTGCACAAAGTGTATCCAGAAATAGAAAACAAAATTTTCCAAGCTATAACCATGGAATTGATCACCTTAGTTCAACTCCTTAAAATTATCCATCTGAATTTTTAAATTCTGACTCACATTTATCCTTATTCAACAATTTTCCAGAATGTTTCAATCGCATTTGTTGGCAAAGACACTCCGTTCAGAATAATCAACGAAGAAGAAACCGGTGTTTATTTAACTCAAATTGAAGGAGAAGAGAGACGGGGAGCGGGACCCACTGATGAAACTCCCAAAGACCCGCAACCAAGTACCGGAGAAGTGCGTGATCCAATCCCAGATGTCTCCATGGACACAGAATAATACTAAGATAAGAGTAATAAAGCTCCAACAAACAATCTCTTTTCGACTTTTTTTTTTTTTTTTTTTTTTATAAAGTCTGTTCACCCTTTTTTTTTTACTTTTACTATTCTTAAAATTATATTTTTCTTTTTGTAAGTACCTAATAAAAAAAAAATTAATTCCAGAAAAATCTGCTTTTCCTCTTTTGTTTTGCTTAATCCTTTTAGCACGAAGGAGAGTTCTTTTTGTTTCCGGATGAGAAAGGTCTGTTTAAATTTGATGGAAAACAAGAAAGTTCAAGCTTTTTGAAAACCAACTCAAGATTTAGATGACAGATTGAAGATGGATTAATGATTGATGACTGATGAGGATAGATGACAGAAAACAATAACTTACAAGAGAAAACGTGTTATTCTAATTCTTTTTTTTTATTTTTCTTTAATTATTTTCTTAGTTTTTTTTTTTTTAAAAAAAGAAGACAATATATTTCCTAGACAAATATAATACAAAATGGTAAAAAGTATTTGAGGAACACTACATATAATACAGAGAATATTGCACAAGTAAGATAGCTTCCACCTCCAGTTTCAGACTGGAACTCCTTTCATCAGCTGTGAATGTTTGTGCCCCCATTGTTGACAGATGATTCCAGCGGCGTAACTAGAAATTACCTTTCTCTCACTTTGTCCATTAAAATTTGTAAGTTAGAAAAGGATAGGAAAGGGGGATCAATCCCATCTTCCTATCCTTTTTCTACCTGTACATTCGGATGAGTAAAAAGAGAAATAGAATGATTTCTAGTTACCTACTGGATGATTCATTTGACCGACTTAAAGTAGACAAGGGTCACTCTCCGTTGATCTTTGCTTGTTCCCCGATGAACAAGCCTGGATAATGATTGCCGACAATGGGATTACAAGAGGCACCACCGTCCATCAATGAGAATTAAGCAATACGCAAACTTTAATTTGCCTCAGTTAATATTGATTTGAAAAATAAAAGAAAATGCCAAAGCATTCTTGAAAAATTAAGTTCTTTAATCACAGTAACTAAAATGAATGGAAAGGTGAGATCAGTTACTGATTGTAAAAAAATTAAAAGAAAATAAATTGACAGGAAAAACTTAAGTACAAGCTGCAAAGCCTCAATCATGGGTAACAGCTGGATAAAATATGAAGGAATGGAAAATTATTGGAGGTTGGAATAAACTTAAATAAGATACTTAAGGGCAAACCACAAGAAAAAGAAAGTTTAGCAAGATAATGTCTTAGTGTCTTAATTGTCGTAATGTTTAAGACAATGTATGAAAAGGAATTTTTTTTGCACAATAACAAACGTTATTGAAATCTTAAAAGTAAAGCTCTTTTGTACATTTGATCTTTAGAAATTCAGTTTTTGCACTATCTTAAAAACTAACAAACAAAGAATAAAAAAAAATAGAAACTTGTGCTAAAAATCAGTCAGGTTATGGAAGGCTCCGCTTACTACTTGACTTAAGAAAAGACAAAGTTGGAGCCAGAGACTATATGTAATAGAGACTTTGCACTAGCCAAGCGAGCGGTGGCTGACTTTTTTTTCGGAGCTCAACAGGAATTAACATAGGGAGCATGAAGGTGCTTCGGTTTCACTGGGCAAAAATCCCAACGACTTTTCTCATCAGTCAATGTATGGTCCATGTTTGCAGTGTTCTATTGAGACCCCAAAAAAAAAAGTTGCCACCGCGCGCAAACATAGGCAAGATAGATAGTGTGTGGTCTCTATTATATACAGTAAAAGCTCGATGTATCGGATTGTCTTCGGACCACGGCATTTATCCGACTTAACGAAAGTCCGACTCATGAAAATTACGTCTGAGTCGGATTTTCCCCCAAAAAATCCGACTCAGCGCGAAGTTTCCCGAAAAAACCAGTATTTTCTTGGCGATTTCGTATCCAACACTTGTGTCAGCAACTCGGGTGTGGGAAAAGATGTTTTGCCGCTTAACTAAACAAACTCCCGAGGGGTGTCTTATCAATTTTACCGCGAAGCAATAGAGATTCTTCGTTGCGACACGATAACTGCCGCGGGCCGCCTGCCGCTGAACCGGCGCCACGAGCACGACAGCGGCTCGCGGCTGAGTCTGGTTGGCGCTCGCGCTGGAGGTGTCTGAAGGAATTGGTCTTTTCGGACGCAGCATCTAGTATGAAGGAGAGGGGGAGGTATCACAATATCACACCGACGCAAGAGATTTTCTCGTGTCGTTGATGAATCATCTGGTCTGCTGAACTCTGCATTTTTTTTGTTTACTTTTCACCGACCCCCCCCCCCCCCCTTTTTCTTCTCCTAAGTGTCCAAGTGTGCCGTGTCGCGCCAGGACTTTGGTGTTGCGTGCCATTCTTCCTTTGTTTCCGATCAGTTTCCTCATCTTGTCACCCTGTCGTATTTCGTCTTCCGTTTCCGGCTAGCATAATGATGCCACCATGGCAACACTGCTGAGCCCAAAAAAGTCGGTCCTTTCCGGGACCAAAAGACTTCTAATCCTCGAAGTCTTTTACGTCCGAGACTTGCGAAGGGTGTACGAGGAGTGCTACATAACCTCAATGTTGAGCGAACGTTTGCCGACCGTACGTTTTACATAGCACGTACCTCTTACTTAGCGACTTAGCGAGGACTCAACATTTTTTTGGCCCTGTGGCATGGAGTCGTCTTTAATTAAATGCCGATCGTATTGGAAACTCTCTTCGGGGTCCTTGCAGTGTTATCACGACGACGCGCGACGCATCACTCACGACACTCACTGCCCCGCCGCGAAGTCGGCGTGTGGTAGAGATGAAAGGTGGGTCGGCTGGTTTGATATATGACATGAACACGCAAACAAAAATTTGAACTCGGCAATCTGTTTTTGGGTTCTTTTATTCGTTTATCTGCAATTTTGTCCGACTCAAAAAAAAAAAAGTCATCTCGGGACCGGAAAAAAATCCGAGACAAGCGAAATTCCGACTCTGAAAAATCCGACTTATGCCGACGTTTTTTACATTGGTCTTATGGGGCAATTCAAGGGACCGGGAAAAAAATCCGACTCAGCGAAAAATCCGAGTAACTGAGCGTCCGACACAGCGAGCTTTTACTGTATTGTCTCTGGTTGGAGCATAGCAAAGATCTTTCAATATGCTTCGATTACGTCTATGTAATACATAGATGAACTGCGTTATAAGAGCCAATTAAAGGGCAAGTTATCGGTTGATTTAAATTACTCACTCTTCACTAAAGCAGCTTACTGGTAATAGTGGTAACTTAAATGGTAACTCATTGCCTGGAGCCAAATCTTCAAAATTTTTTATGAAGTTGCTAGTTTACTTACATTCTTAAAAGTAGAGGAATGATTTAGTGGTTGACGCTCTTCTATAAGGTTTCACCCAAATTAAAAAAATACGGAATGTCAGAACAAGATACAAATGCTCCAAATGCACAAAAAAACCCAAACGCATAAAACTTAAAGCTTCTGATTCAGAAGTAAAGTGGTCAAAAAAGTGAAAAAAACTGGAAATTATTCAACCAAAAGCACTTCTGCCGCAGCTAGAAACGTTATAAGTTTTTCCTCCTAACTGCAGCTCGACAACACCTTCCACAATTCCAGTTTGGAAGAATGTAAGTTAAACGCACATTTGCACAACTGGGTGCATACACTAAAAAATGAAGGTGTTTCATCCACACTAAAATCTGACTGATTGGATTGAAGGACTGAAAATACAAATGGTCTAGCCATCGCTTTTCATGACTTACACGGCAGAAAGAAACAAAGAGACATAAAATCACAAAACTTAAAGGAATGTTAAGCAAATATGAGAAATACTCAGCAAACATTTTGACTAATATCAAACAGGAATGCATCTTAAACCCTTTGCCTTTTATAGGGTTACCTTTATTTTGTTTGAAGAGATGCATGGGCAACTTTGATATTGATGATTCTTTTACGTGTGTCCATGTCGTGAAATCTGTTTGAATTCTCCATTGACACCCTTTCTGAAATTTTAGGTCTCATCAGAATACGGCGCTTATCGACATAATTTACAAGGCAGCTTGCCGGGATCCATATTAGAGCCGAAATAAGCACAACCGTACCGACAATATTATCTCGTAAGAATACAAGCAATTTGCTAATGTTGATGTCTTCAATAATATCCCAAAATCTTTCGACAACATCTTGCACGGTCTTTTCGCAAGTTCCCTGCAAAAAAACAAGGATGAAGTGAGTGAGACATTGACAAATGTGGTATCTAATGACAAAGCTTGGCATATAAGTTACATTTAACCCATTGACTTACCATTTGTTTCCGGCTATTGACTTGCACTGACTTGATGCGCTGGCGCATCACAGATTATTTCATGCTAGATTCCGTTAGATAGAGCCACAGGTGAAATAATCCATGACACACCGGCGCGTCCGTGCAATTCTGGCCGTTCGAGTCAGTGACACGCCAGCGCATCAAGATAAGTCAATGGGTTAGTAAAAATTCACAACATTCTTTTTAATTTTAACGAACAAGTCCGTTTCAGAAGGTCTCCTGCCTTCCCTCTTAGGAGTGGCCAATCAGACTCTTCAAGAGCTCAGAGGATGTAAAAAACAGTAAAGGGCCGTAGAACCTTACTTTTCCTATGAAATGACCTTCGTAGGTACATCATGGGAAGGCCACAGCTGGGCCACCTCCATCATCGTTCAAATTACACGATAAGGTAGTTCTAAGGTGCTTATTATCGCCTCGCCATTTTTTGCGAATGGGCCCTCAAAAGCTCCGAAAGAAGTATTCAAAAGTTCACAGGGTTTATAATGCCAGAATAGCGCACTCTGAATTTAAGGGCTTCCGTTTATAACTTTGCATAAAAGTAATAGTTTTTGCCAGAGTGAAGAACAAAATCAGGTGTTAATATGTGTTATAAAAGGTAGTTTTGTTTTGTTTTGCAGTAAATAGGTTTTCTAATAGTGACACTAAATTTTTCTATCCCGCGTATCAGGGTATCACTTGCTTTTAAAAAAACCCACGGAAGGTACAGTAAGTACTTGTTTGTGGTTTACCTTGTTACAAAAACCTTGAATGCAAGGAGTGCCGTCAGGCAGTATATCTGAGGGATCCACAGGAAAACAGGTATCATTCAGAGTTTTACGACAGCAGCGCTTGCAAGCATCAGCGACTGCAAAAAAAAAATGAAAGGAGATAAGATTATAAGAATTCTAAGGGTCTAAAACCCCAAAAACACAAGCTAATTTAGCAAATTAACTAGTTTAGCTTAGCTAAACTTTGTTAGTTCACCCACTGGCCATCAATGATCAGGCTTGCGGCTTATTTTTGACTGACAAATTTTCAACAGATTGTTCTAAATAAGCACCTATAACAGTCATCTTCTCAAAGGGGGTTGCATGGACCCCAGCGACCCCAGCACTGTTTTTTTGTTTTTTTTTTCTAAAAAAATAAATGGGCAACATCCATGGACTCACTTGAAACTTATTGAATTTTTTTTGTACGTTAAATGAAAGGTTTTCACCAAGTTTTGAAGATTTTTTTTTAATGAGATAAAATTAATTTTATTTGAACCTAAAGTCACTAGGGTCTGTCAAACAAGTCATGTTATTGCGAGAAAGCTGTTTAGTTATTCATGTCAATTTTCACCATACATGGCAAACTGAAAAAAAATATTGTTTAATGAGACTGCTTATTCAGAAAAATTTACAAGTGACCATTTTAAGACAAGTCTCAAAAAGTATTCCTTTCAGAGATTTACCTATTATTTTTTCACAAAACTAACTCTTACTATAGAGAAATTGCTTTTATTTTGGACTATTCATTAATATGGCACAATAAACAACGCATACCTTGAGTTTTGAAAGGGAAAAGAAGATTAATGTAAATAGAGAAATTAGAAATTGGGGTCTAGGGGATCCCGATGGGAATCCATGTTAGCGTAGGCAGATAAAGTATAAAAAATTGCAATTAAGTGATTCAAAAGATTATTGCCTCTCCAATGAACAAATGCACCTATGCATTTCCACGCAAATTCCAAATTTAACCTTCCCTCTTATTGAAATCCTGTATAGTTTGGATTTTGATATTTCACATCAATTTTGACAAAGTTTCATGGGTTACCATCTTTTTGCTGCCTTGCACCATACAGAGGAGACTAGCTTAAGAGCGCATTAAAAAAAGTGAAAGAGGAAAACAAGACTAGATCTCGAGTGAAGATTATACTTACTGATATCACACATGCAGCTCTGATAGTTGAGCGTTTCACAGAACGGAATGCATTTCCCACCGCGACATTGACCTTTCTCCAAGCATTTGGTACCATCTGGCATGAAGGGGGACCGTGGACATTCTGGAGAGTTTCCAGTGCACCGAGATTCTTTCTCACAAGTTGCATGTTGTGCATCTCTACATTTGATGCTCTCGGCCATGAACTGACAATGCTGACAGCAAGGAGAGTTCTTGTCGCTGTTAGTAAAAAAAATAAAAAATGCAATATTAAAAAAATATAAAAAACAACATTATTTCCTTTGGGGGGGGGGGGGGGGGGTTTCCAAGAGTGGAAACCAACGATCCATGCTGAATCCGAAAGATAAAGGATTCGAGCTTAATTCTTTGCTTTTGGCAATGGCAGATAATATGCAAATTGGCTGTTATGCATTTTCTCCATTTAAACTCATATGAAAATTTGAATCTGAAGGCTTTCATCAAACACCCCACATGTCAATCTTTTTCATGGGATTAAATGGACAGCATCATATTTTTATTTTTTTTATTTATTTAAGTTTTGTACAGGAGCCCTATTACGAAGAGCAATAATACAAGTCAAGAAAACAAGAAAAACATATGTAGGTACATTGTGGGTTGAAAATTGAAACAAAGAACATAACGGGGTAGTATACATACAAATACAAATCATCAAGCTCATATTAATCTGTAATCTCTGATACAGCATAAAAGGCATGTTCGAGCAGATAATTTTTGAGACCAAGTAGAAACATATTGGTCTCATTTTTACATACTTCTCTAAGAGAGTATGGTAAAGAATTAAATATCCTGATTACTGAAAACTTAGGGTTTGCTTCTGAGACTTTGAGTCTAGTGACACAAGGTTTGATGTAAATGTGCCTATGAGATAGTTGAATCATTGCAGGACTAAGAATCATATTATTTAAGGAGTATTTGAATAGATCAAGTACGTAGAAGGATGGTAGGGTTAGCAATTTGTGTTTTTTGAAGATTTCTCTACAGGGATGGTTAGTAGGCAAGTTAAATAATATGCGCAGTGATTTTTTTTACTAAATAAATGCCTCATTAGCATGCGAACTGGCCCCCCAAAGAATAAGTCCATAGGTATCTCAGATGGGATGCAATGTTGGAGTGGTAATATGTCAATATTGTACTATCGAGAGAGCAGCAGCGGTTAAGACTTGTGAAAAATATTTGGGGGCTGACTCCCACTAAAAGAAAAAAAGCTTTTTTACAAAGCCCTTATGCAGGCATGAGGGGGTACGCATTTTCAGGAGTAGCAGCTAGTTTCTTATGAGCCCATGAATCAACAGCAGACAGTGTACTTTCCAAAGGTCATAATGGTTGGGATTCCTTAAAAGATTTATCTTCAAAACCTGACATTCTTCAACAAAAAACATTATCTAGGCAAAGGCAAAGTACTCAGGGTCAAAGAACTTCATTTTTATGGATTTTGAAAAAGACAAAAGCTATAATAGAGAGGCAAACAATTTGACGAACCTGCAAACAGCGCCATCTGCTCTTCGCAGTCGGCACATTTTGTCACAGCAAGCATCGTTGTCTTCAGAACCTAAAAGCCCAGCATCGCATTCCTCATCTCCTTCAACTCTAAGGTTACCGCAGAACGATTCCTCTGGTTCAGAGAAACACTTGTCTGACTTTGCCTGTAGAACTTTCCTGATGGACCGTAGACTGCAAGGGGAGAATTTCTGTAGGAGGATGAAAAAACTTAAGTAAGTAATACATTATAAAACTATGAACAAAATGCTCTCTAGGGAGTAGTAAGATAATGAAATAAACAAGAAAATAAATAAGTAAAGTAATAAAAAGGGAATACTGACCTTATTGTTAACATCGTAGCCACTGACACTGTAGGTGTACATGAGATAAGAGCCACCTTGGCTCGCACTGGGAGAGCATTCTGGAATGTCTGGATCATGTTCAGATCCCCAGTTATGACCAAATTCATGTGCAGTGACAAGATCTGCTTCTCTCGTGATCACACGCTGTCCATAATGATTGCGACTAGAGCTTAGCCCAGAATTTAAGTAGAGGGTGTATCCATTTTTGAAGTATTCTGGTTAAAAAGAAAGTAAAGTTTGAATTTATAAAAGGCATGACACTTAAAACTGATAAAGTTATTTGAATTTATTTTTAGTCCACTAAGACGTTGAATACCACAGAACTACATTCAGTGCCATAACAACTTTGCTTCTTATGAAAGGAATATCACAAGCAGTAGCAAAGCATGAAATTTGGCAACGTTACAGTCATTACATTTTGCCTGAATAAACCCACGAAAATGGTTGAATTGAGGGTGATAAATGCAGGCGCCCTAGTAACATTAATTTAGGCCACTATTATTTGTGAAGCAAGTATACAAGGTACGGCCAGATGATATCATTGGCACTTTTTTTTTTAAATAACTCTTCTTAGGCTTAAAACATAGGCAGAACTTTATTTACGGTATTACCGAGTGCCTCAAAAAACTAAAATTATAAGAATTTTGCATTAAAAAGGTTTCAAATGAAAGTAGGTGCTCCTTCACACTGACTTAAGAATGCAATTTAGAGACATTTTTGGAATTCAAAGATTCCTCAAATCAGGAGGGTGACCACGGAGGATCAAATCGTTATCATAATCGGATTGAATACATTATGTCAAATGGATTTGCTACAATGCTATTGCACAACTCGATCACGCAGGCAACCCCCTCATCAGCCATCACCTCTTCTTACTTCAGGCAACGGAAGTAACGACCGGTCTCCGCTCATCAGCTCCGTTCGTCCATTTTCATCAGAATGAAGAGCTCGAAACGATTCAATCAGTGAAGCCACCCATAAGGTTATAATGAATTCAATCCAATTACGATAGCGATCCAATCCTCTGTGATTTCCTCCCAGGGCTCAAAACTCACAACTTACACTCGAGCATCAAACCATACTGGATGGAAGCACCGACCAATGTTGAACCCTGATTTTGAGAATTTTGAGAATTTTGAGCCTAAGAAACATTATTCAACTGCTCCCTAAATTTTAGGAGCGTGTGGTAACCTGCTCCCAAAAATTTAAAATTGCACATTACTGTTGGCAACTTTGCAGATTCAGCTCAAAATTCTTGAACAACCTTCTACTGATTCCTTTGCAGACAAAGCAAGATAATGCCTCTCTCTATTCTTCAAAAATTGAATAAAAGAGATAATGAGTGGTTGAATATGAAGAGCCATTAACAAATACCCTCTCTGACTGATACTTAAAGATGATTCTCAGTTCCTCTCACACTTGACTATACAAAATCGATACGTACAAAACGATTCAGACGCTTAAGGTAATAAAAGATGTAAAGCAGCTAGAAATTTAATATTAACAAAATTAACAGAGAAACATCTTCAAGCACGAACAATGAACACACATATCAGCATAAATATTGACATGCATTTATGAATTAAGAGTACAAAGAAACATTCCTGTAGAATTAAATTGAGAGAGTTTTCAGGAGATAATCAAAGCCGGAAAGAACACAAATTCAAGCGAAAATTCTACACACATGCACAGCAAAACAAATGAATTTTTTTTTTTTAGGAATCCGAGGACAATGCGTGCAATTTTCATCCCGGAAAAAAATTGGATAGACGGAAAATAAATTATGTGTATTCAATGAGCATCCTGCTGACAGTCAGCAGAAAGAGTACATTTAAAAGTTGGCAAAAGAAAAACTTGTTTTACCGTAAAAATCAGTTAAAGTACAACTGACCAAAGAATTATAAACAAAGAAACAAAGTAACAAGCTCGTAGTGATGTTCTCAATTATAAAAGAGGGGGGGGGGACCCATGCATGAAGGATGGATTAAAAACCAAAAGATAATACATAATAGTTTCTACACCAAGCCATAGATGGAGAGGACGCGCGCAATGAATTAAACAGAAAATATACTGTTACACAAAATCAGAGTATACCTACAAATAAAGAGAAGTAAAAGATACACAGCTAAAAATATTTCGGGATGA
This sequence comes from Trialeurodes vaporariorum, assembly GCA_011764245.1. Taxonomy (NCBI): domain Eukaryota; kingdom Metazoa; phylum Arthropoda; class Insecta; order Hemiptera; family Aleyrodidae; genus Trialeurodes; species Trialeurodes vaporariorum. Next base: position 6,003,675 of record VMOF01000001.1, read on the forward strand.
AGAAAAAGCATTTTGGTTTTCCTGAGTGTAAAAAACCTTGATTCTGAAATGAATAGTAAATCTTAATATGCTTTAAAAAATTCATTCTTGAGAGAGCCTTTTCTTAAGAAGCAGGGAAAAAAGGAAAAAGCTAGGAGGAAAAAAAAACAATTACGAATCACAGTTATACTGAAATTATGATCAGACGAATCTAACCTGGCGTGCAGATACCGCCGACAGAATTGCGCCGCGGAGAGCCAACATAGGCTAGACCAAGAATACCTCCCTCGAATTTGAGGTCAGTAAACAGATGAGCCAAGCAGAAATCCTTGTGACTATACTCTCGACTAAAGACCTGCACCACCCAAGCCATTCATAGAAAAACATCATGCCAGCAATTGACAAATTTAACAAATAAATTCATGTTGCACAAATGTCATAGAAAGAATGGGTGATCAATATTATGATAAAAGATGAAAAATCACTGAATGAGCATATTGATGATTCAAAGCTGAAACCATATAGGGTGTTACAAAACTCGTGTGCCAAACTTCTAAAGCAAATAACTGAGGCAAAAATAAAAGTTTTTCCCGATAAACAAGGGTCTCCCCTTTTGAGCTACAGCTCCCCAAAGTTTTAAAAAGTTTATGGTTTTTTTGGAATAGCTACCACCATTCTGAATCAAATGTCATCAAAATTGGTAATTTAATTTTAAGTGTAAATTGTGTTAATGACCTCTAGAAAATCAGAAATTAAGTCTGACTGTGTTTTTCAGGCAATCTTGTACCTTTAACGGCACAAATTTTATGTTACAGATTAAAAGTTTAGAAATAATTACTAAAATCAAATGGCAAAAACTCGTAGAAAGATTATTGGTATCTTGCATTTTTTCAATACAACGTGTTTCAAGCGAAGTAATTGTTGCAAAAAGTGGAAAAGTCAGCGCTTTCACTATGGCGGGCAGTTCCAAGAAGCAGCAGTGTGGCAGATTGCATACTTACTGCCGCTCACCATGGTACTTTTCCATGTTGTGTAGCAATTATCTCGTTTAAAACGCATCGTATCGAAAGAAACAAAAGACCAAAAATCTTTGTGAGAGTTTTTGCCATCTGATTTTAGTAATTATTTTTCAAATTAATAATCCGTAACATAAAATTTGTGCCCTTAAAGGTACAAGGTTACCTGAAAAGTACAGTCAGACTTAATTTCTGATTTTCTCAAGATCATTAATGGATTCTACATGTAAAATTACAAACATGGTTTTAACTTTGCACCATCAAAATTTAATTGATTACCAGGTGTGGTGACTATTTTATTTGTTGCACTTCAATCCTTTAAATAATCTTTGTCCAGCGTATTTAATTGGTTCAATTTGGCTCATTGAAAGAATCTAAAATCCAAAGGGGCAGTTGCAAGGGTCAGAAATGTTGTGTTTTTTATAAAGAAAATGAAAATACTTTGTGAGCTGAGAACAGAGATGTCTTTCATTTCTAATGAAGTCCCATTGTTTCAGAGATGAAATTTTGGCCGAAAATACATTGTTTTAAATGGAAATTCCCCATAATGATGTTACAATGCACACAATTTTTTACAGCTTTACACGTTTGCAACTCCAAAACCGGGACAATTAGAAAAAACCAAAGGCACACTTGTTCTCAGCTCATCAAGTACTATCATTTTCTTTATAAAAAAACAACATTTCGAAACCCTTGCAACTGCCCCATTGATAGCTGATCATGGTTGTCAAACTGTTAAGCAGGAAAACAAGTGATTTTTGGGCGATATTCAAAGAGTCATAATATGCTTTGTCAATTCTTTTAAAACTCAGAAAGTCAATTATTTCCATGCACGTATCTTGTAATTAAAATAGGAAAAAATAATAAAATGGAAATATACTCATCAAAAAAATGTACGAGCAGAGCCATAAGTCCTGCGTTGACGATTCAACGCAACCAGGATTACACGTGAAATGAACTCTCTCTTATCTTTCTTTTCTTATGTTCTCTCAAAAAGAGGTTCGGGCAATGTGTAGTGTGGGTTGCGTCGAATCATTGACTCAGGACTAATGGCTTTGCTTGTACATTAGGCTAAAATCAAAGCATAACTCAAAAAGAGTTCCAGGAAGTAACTTTTCCATTTTTTAAAAAAAAAAAAAAAATAAAAAAAAATAAAAAAACTACAAATTTTTCTTTCTTTTGTCCAAACTGTCAATTGTTGAGGACCTAATGGCCACACCCAAAGGTTATCTATACTCCAGTTGTGGCGTTATAGCTATCTCACCAATGTTAAATTTTGTTGAGCGCCTTCATTGCTAAAAGCAGGCTAAAAGTCATAAACTGGCCCACGGTTTGTTCACGTTTTGGTCAAATGAGAAACTTATTGGACCGGTTGTGATTTTCGTTCACCGGAATGTAAACAAACCGTGGGCCAGTGTATGTGTTTTAGCAATAAAAGCGCTCAACAAGATTTTAACTAGTGCCATATCTGGAGTATAGGTCATCTTTGGCCACACCTCATGACTCATGAGTCATAAGTGTTGAAAGAAAAATATTTGCGAGAAAAAATAGCCATTTGAAGCAATCCAAGAACCCCCATAGAAGTTACAAGTTCCAAATGCACAAATGCATTTGCATTCAAGTTACAAATGCACTTAAGAAGATGGAAATTTGACCAATGAAACATCCACCAGGGAGGCTACACAAAGAAATGAAGTACAGTAAATAAAAAACAAGTTGCCACACCCCGTCACCAAATAACATATGCTTTGTGTGATCAGTGCGTGTGTGTAAACAGGAGAGCTTTCCAAAAAAAAGAAGTTGAAAAATATCTGATAAAAGGCTCACGCATCTAATAAATTTTGCTGAAAATTAGATGCATGACTAAAAATTTGATGCATGATGTGAAATGAGCTTGTATATGAGAAAAGCTTGAAATGAACTTATCCTTATAGATCATTAAATTGGAACAAAGTTGCTGAGTTAGAAGTGTCCGAATATTGAAACAGGACAGTGAAAGTGAAGAGCTAATTTATATGCCTCAGTCAGAGACAATATATAATAGAGACCACGCACTATCTATCTTGCCCATGTTTGTACACGGTGGCAACTTTTTTTTTTGGGGTCTCAACAGAACACCGCAAACATGGTCCATACATTGACTGATGATAAAAGTCATTGTTGAGATTTTTGCCTCATGAAACCAAAGCACCGAAATTGCATCAGTCAACGTATGGTCCACCTTAGATGGTGCTCTCTCATGCTCCCTATATTAATGCCTGTTGAATTCCAAAAAATAAGTTGGCCATCACGCGCATGGCTAGTGCGTGGTCTCTATTATATATTGTCTCTGATCTCAGTATCCTTGGATTGAAAGTTTGGTAAACTTGGTAATAGGCTTCATATAACAGTATGAAAAGAAAAACAAGAGAACTTAAAATCACCTTAACCTCGCTATTTCTCTTTCATTCCATGCCGTCTTAAATGTTTAAGCAAGGATGAACAAAAGTGAATTTGAATTAAAAAAAAAAAAAGAACAGCAAGTAATAAGTCTGTGAAGGGACATGGTTTTAGGACCGGACACGTTTCATCACAGATAAGTTTATCAACGATCAACAGGAAAGTTAATTTGGCGGACAGTAAAGGCCAAGTGTATTCCGAATACTGTTCAGATCAGTGATGGACAGAGAAATTTCTCTCCGTCCATTTGAATTTGTGACTGCCCCTCTTCCCTTTTTTTTCTAACTCAGATGTTGAAATAGACAGAGAGAGAGGGTAGGACAAATTCTAAGATCCACCTCCGGCCACGACTATTCTTACGAGACCAGTCTCATGCATCTTAGGGACCCATTTGAGTAAGCTCTGATTAAAATTGAATTAATGTCTGTAGAAGTCTTTCGAATTCAAAATCAAGAGTATATACAAATGCAGTTTAACTTTTAAAGAATACAGCAGAAGGAAAAGATTATTCTCGCCACCATTTTCTGGTATCATGCTGTGCAAGAAATTAAATCACCCTGTGTGCAAATTCCGCCGACTGAGTATGAACGAGGGGATGCAATGTACGCTAAACCAAGGACAGTCGAGTCTCTTGCAATAAACGTTTGATGGGTGAATAAGTGTCCCAGACAGAAAGGTTTACCGACGCTGCGAGCGAACACCTAAAACATTCACCTCAAAAATTCTCAAATTTTCCCTTATTAACATGTGGATAAAACTATCCAAATAAAAATGGGTAGAAAAAAATGAAAAAACACCAAAGGAAATTAAGTAAACTTAAAAAAGAAAAAAAAAGCACAAAAAATAAAATAACATAAAATAAAATAAAATAAAATAAGATAAAATAAAATAAAATAAAAATAAATAAAATTCAGAAACTGGGCATAAACATCTCAGGAACAAAAGTTTAAGAAATGAAAGTCATCAATTGAATAGAATGACTCATTTTCTCTTTCATGTTAAAACTCCTTTAAAACATATAAAAACAAAAAACAGAAAAGTTTGAAACGTAAACTAAACAAAAAATGAAAAAAATTAGTCAGTTTGCAAAAAAGCAACGAATAAACAAATAATTAATAACTAAATAATAGAAACATTAGAAACATAAAATCGGAAAACTGGGCCTGGATTTAAACATAAAATTCGGGGAAATAACAATCCCGTGAAAATTCATTTGATTCGAACAAAATAAAGAGGGATAGAGGAGAATTTAACATAAACAAAAGTTGAAAAGAAAACAAACAAATGACAGGTGTTGGATATTTATGAAAGTGTACGAACCTCAAGCAAATTTCTAACGTCCCATTTTTCTCGTACCATATTATAATGAGCTTCTCCACCTCTGACTCTAGTGGGCTCGCTATGAACGACTATTTTTTTTATGACAAATCCCATTCCTTTGAAACCCTCCTGGTCTTGACGATCCTGCCAAATTGTGTCATTGTAAATTTTATGAACTCGATCTATAAGACTTATCTGAAATAAAAAAGGGCAGATTAGTCAGAGCAGAAATTACAATGAAAATACTAAGAAATTCTTTCCAAGCCTATACAACTGACCTAACGTTTTGCGATTCCAATAAAAAGCACCATCAGTCACTGTTTTAAATCTTGTCTTTCTCGGATAGTTTAAAAAACAATGCTCAACAATAACCGTAATAATAAATATTTTTCAACAATAACAATTTAAATGCAATGACAAGTATTTGTGTTAAACATCGAAACAACAGCATTTTCATAGATCATTTTTTTGTAAAACTTTTGAACTTAAAACAATCAATATCAGTTCAGAATTAAAGTCACAATTTTTTGCAGCAAAATTACTCCATCAGTTGAATGAGTGAGATTGAGAAAGGATAAGTCTCACTCACACTTACTAGGAAGATAGCCAACTTTTGCAGAAAAAAATTACGATTTTAATTATCAACTGGTTTTGACAGTACATGGCTCATAAAATCTAAAAAAATTACTGAGCTGCTAACATTCTGATACATCGCGTAAACTTATTATTTCATTCAGATTACCCAATAAAATCAAAATTTAGAACAGCAGCTAAGAGAGCTATCTTACATGCAATCACGATTGAGGATGAAATATATAATTGATACTCACTAAATAATTAATTGTAGTTTTAATGTTGCTGCCACCCATTTCCTGGAAAAATCTATAGTCAGCCACTAATAAGAGAGGACAACGAGTTTTGGTCGGCGAATATTCATACTGATTCAATTGACGTTTGGCTCGTACCCGCGGGCCATCATCATAACTAAAATGATCTTCATCGTAGCTATCAATATCATCAGTCTCCAACTCTGTAGAAAAAGAAAATAGAAAAATGAAAGCAACAAAAAAAATGTGGAAAGTACGAATGAATCAAACTGCATCATTTTTTGGAGAAAGGACGCGACCAAATATGTACCAACAAGGCACAGAGTAGTTGCGATCCTGGGCATACTCCAAGCAGTTGGTGAAAAAGAGGTGAGCCGAATACCCATTTGATTTTCAATTTTAAGGGATCTATCCTTTCTCAGATGTTAAGTTACAAATAGGCCCTTGGAAATCTAAGGAAGATAAGTTCACAGAATAGAATACTCCTTTTCTACCATGCCAGTGTTTTCCAAATTTGTCTTTTCAGACTATAATGTTTTTGCTTGAAAATCAAGAGGAAATTTTAAAGATCACATTTCATGGATAAAACAAAATACTTGAATATTTGTTGATCCTTAAAAAGAGAAATAAAAGAGGCATTGTTTCATTTCGTGTCTTCCAGCCCCTTGCATTTCTTACAGGATTTTCATGAAAATTATTTTCAAGGAAAAAATGTGTAAAAAGAGAATGATTGGTAAAATTGATTTTTAAGGGCCGCTTTTAAGACCTCCCGCTATGTGAACAGAGGGTTGGACTGGCAGTTCACCACAACAGCAGGTTCATCTACCTGTCGTCTGAACTGGCATGAAAATTATTTTCAAGGAAAAAATGTGTAAAAAGAGAATGATTGGTAAAATTGATTTTTAAGGGCCGCTTTTAAGACCTCCCGCTATGTGAACAGAGGGTTGGACTGGCAGTTCACCACAACAGCAGGTTCATCTACCTGTCGTCTGAACTGGCAGTCGAGCTCGCGAGAACAATAGATATCGGCTATAACATGAGGTTTAACAAGAGGTCTTAAAAGTGACGACTGGCAGTCCTGCATAACAGCCACCCGTTATACCTTTGACAGACGGATGACTGGAGGTCTTAAAAGCGGCCCTAAGACTTTTATCTTGCATATTTCTAACCACTGTCTATCAATTTCGAGGCAAATTTACGAAATTTGCTGTTAAAACACAGAGTCTTGTAGCACAAACATAGAGCTTGGTCCAAATCCAGCTTTACAAATAACCGGAGTTAACATTATTTTCCCTTTGTCCAGTTTGGTCTCAACTTTACTATAAGACTAAAAATCAAGAATCAAATCAATGACAAAGGTTTACCCGCTCCTTCTTTGATAAAACTGCATGCTTTATGCTTCGTGCGGTCTTCTTCATTATGATTCAGCCTAACATCTGATGCTCGATAAGATATCATCGTCTGATTGTCTAAATGTGGTAAATGACGCCATGAGGGCTAGAAAGAGAGAAGAGCAGGAAAAAAATCAATAAACTTCCCAAAGAGAGGCTAGAGATGGAATTAGTGTTTTTTTAAAATTTGCTAAGAGCCTCTCAAACGCCCTGCTCCTTCACACAAGCCATATCAGATAAATACTCACATGCTATGATTATTCATTTGAGTTATCTACTTTCAAAAAGTCATGTTTCCATCCTGACGAAATTTGACTGTGAGCAACTGTCAGAACATTCATTCAAATGTAATTGGCACTTTGTACAGTTTAGATTGCTCTCTGACAGAGGGGAGAATCAAGGATCTAGCACAATTCATTAAATACATCTCAAAATCAGGGACTTGAACCGAACCGTGAACCAAAAACCGCTTCGAACCACAAACTGAACCACAAACCGTTTTTCCTGAAGCTGTCAAACCACAAACTGAACCTAAAACCTGGATTCAGCAAATTTCGGCAGCAATTCACCAATGAAGATTTGAAATTAAAAAATTGAATTTAAAAAAAATTGTTTTTAGAATTTTAATGTGTTAGTTTGAATGATTTATTTATTTATTTATTTATTTATTTATTTTTGGCTGTTGGTACATGGAGCTTTGAAACCAGCGCTACAGTACAGGTCCAGTTTTACAAGTTTACAATTTTACAAATTTACAGTTTTTTTACAATTTAAATTTTTAACTAAATATATGGTGTGGATGGTATAAGAAGTAAGCGCATAAAATGATAGTGAGAGAGATATATTCATCATAAACTGTCGCCCTACTTGCCTTCCGGTAGAAGTATGATTTTATGTTTAAAGTTCAGTTTTCGGTCAAGTTCAATTTATAAGTGCAGTAATGGAGCACATCACTAATGCTGAACTGGTCCACAACTCTGCTTCGAACCGATTTGGCATGAACAGGTTCAAACCAATTTGCAATGCTGTGAACCAGTTAGAGCCAAACCTGAAGTTGGTGCAAACCGGTTCTGAAATTTTGAACTGATTTTTTAATGAGGCTTTAACCGGGAACAAAACCTCGCCAACATTTTCTTAGCGGTTTAAGTCCCTGGAGGGCTGAATAGTTTACAAATACAGTGACACCTTTCTCTATCGGAATCTGATGGGGCCGAGAAATTTTTCCATTTTCAACAGGTTTCAGCTAGAGGCAGGTTTACCGAGCGGAGGAAGAAAAACGTGAAATGTGAAGTCCCTTTGGAAGTAGACAGCTGTAATCAGTTACAGGACTATTTGTCCTTTTTTTAAATTCAGCTTCCCTTTCCGTCCATCACTTAGCGTAACACATACTTTCTGAGTTCGTTTTTATGCAAGCCTACCCAAATAAAGTTTAATTTTGTGCGCATGCCAGTGACACCAATCCTATCAAAGTCCACTGAAGGACAAAAAAAATTACCTGAGGTTCAACTTTCACTTTAGATCCATTTCTCTCTCCATTCTCTCTCATTAGAAATGAAATAATTTTTTTTTTAACTTTTCATGAGCTTCAAGGCAAAATATTTAAATGGACCAAAAGTAAGTCAAAAACTGTTTGGACATTTTTGACCAAAAAAAATTGGACAAACTGTCCTGGAAACACATGGGTAGACAAGGACTTAAATGTAAATCAACTTCTTGCTCAGTACATACCTCAATGTGATAAGTTTCGTCAGGCAAATGAATTGAGGCTGTCATGACGCCGTCTTCTAAATGAACACTTGCATCGGAGGATGTCTCTCCGAAAAGTCGACCAGAGTAAAAATTTTCATGATCTAGAAAAAAAAAGAACGACTTGGTTGAAGAATGATTACCGGAACAGTCAAAAAAGGATATGAGACATGATGTTACATGACATTAAGAATTCCTTGTCATGATTAAATCGAGAAAAACCTTACTTATCAAATCGCAGAAGGTTGCTTTGATTTAATAAGGGTTCGCCACTTATCTCAAATTCTTGACTGCCAAAACTTTTGTGTTTGATAGTACCTAGAGCACACACGGAGGTAGAGTGCTCTGGATAGATTTCTCCCTCCTCTCTCTCATGTAAAATAACATTCAGAATATGACTCCACTCTCTTCAAACCTCTAAACACTCTAAATTTCTTTCCTAATAGCAAATAGGACAAGGAGTGCAAAAGTGTCCGGGCACAGTTTTTCAGAGCGAGCTTAAATTGATTGAAATTTGGCTCCTAGAAAATTAAAAAGGTGGTGCATAGATCCTTCAACCCAAAATGAGGTCCTTTAATTGGTACTGCAGCCTCCGATACTGCTCATGTATAAAAAACAAATAAATAAAATTAATCCCAGGATAGGTTATTTTAATACATACATACAAAAACAAAGCTGCTTAAAGGGTCACTTATTTATTTATTTATTTATCTATTTATCTATTTGTCTATCTATTTATCTATTTATTTAAATTTATTCATTTATTTATTCATTCGTAAATAATAATAAATAAGCGTTAATGATACTGGGAACAAGATACTAACCAACAGGTACTGGAGTTTCTTTGCCTTCACTATCAACACTAATTGCCTCAAATTTGGAATGCAGAACATCCCTTTTGGGTGTTAATATCAAGCGAAAATTTCTGAAACAAATAAGAGATATTTAGTAAAATCCTGTTATAAAAGAGGAATCAGTTGTTACAAGGTTGTATTTCCCGCTTTTTTTTTTGGACCATTTCAGCTCGAAACTTCCAGGATATCTTCTTGAAGTATGCTTGCGGGTGCTGACTTTCCTCAAATAAGTGCTTGTAGCGTAAATTTGTCAATTTTTGCCAAAAACTGTTGACTTTTTGAGCAGCGCGAGACGTGGTGTCCACGGTTGGAAATAATCGACCCTAGAATTATCTTAATGGTGATGCCACCTCGGATTCTGATTAGATTTGCAGGAAAAGTAGTTCGTGACAAAATATTAGACACATGTTTTTCCCTTTTTCACCACATGAGATAGTCGAACATTAAGTAAAATCGTTGTCACAGAGACAGTATGCAACCTAAAGTTGGGCAATTTCGGCCATCTTCTTCATCTACCACAGTAGTTGTGTCAGTAGCATCTCTGAACAATTCACTAGCAGTTGATAGTCCAATTTTTAAGCTGATTTTCAACATTTTTAATGTCATAAAACACAGAAATTTGAAAATTTATTGCAACAAAACCAAGGCTTTTTTACAACAAATTAAAAACGTGTATCTAATATTTTGTCATGAATTCTGTTTCCTGCAAGCAGGTCTGCACTGTATTCTTCTGCAATTCCAAATTTGTTTGCCACATGAACTCTGTTTTGCCACACTTTTTGCAATAAGGTTGCCACAAAACTTCTAATTTTTGCCACAATTTTCCACAAAATTGGCTACTTTGCCACAACGATCACGCGATCCGAGATTGCCGGATAGGGAATATTCTGCAGGACTGCCTGCAAGTTTGATCAAAAGTGGAGTCGAAACTCGGTTTCCAATCTGAAGTTTGAAGTTTTTCCACTCTGATAAGTTTGATGTTTCTTCGAACGTTTAATAATGTCGTTAAGACCTGACAAATGGTTTCGACCAAGCAAAACTAAGATGGACTAATCTATGTTGGATACACAAAAAGAAAAAGAAAATAACAACTTACTTTCCTAGAGTTTTAAACTTTACTTCTTTAATTTTGTTGAATGGATGAGAGCTTTCTTGGAGGCCTCTTTTGACAACATGATGTGAAAGCTCGGATGCATGTAGAGTATCGAAGTGATTTACATACTTATGGATGGAACCTGAAAAATAAAGCAATTTATATTCCATCACTTAGATTTACTAGAAATAATTCAGAGGAAGAATGAAATTTACCATCTAGATTACGGGCAATGAGAAATCTTTGGAGTTTTTCCAACGGAATTAAATGAAAACAAATTTGAGAGCTGCTGACTTTTTGTCTAAGAGCACTATAAAATCAAAATGACAAAGTCTCAGACAAGTTTTCATTTGATTTGAAGGTAGGGAAATTGAAAATTTGTCAAAGATTAACAACTGAGCCCCACTTCACTTCCACTTCTGAGGCCCGGTATTAAGAACTCTCGTTAGGTGATATTTTGGCGGTGGTTAGAGCTCTAACCTCAGGTATACAATGAGTGGCAATCTGCACAACCTCTTAATCTGGTTATTAGGGGTCAAGTCTCCTTTGTTCTTACCCTTAAACCAGTAGGGTGGCTGCCCACCAGATTGCCTTGTGGCTGAGTCAAACTTAAATTGAGCTCTATTCTAGCAAGGTGGCGTACACATGGGTCGTAGACATCTCATTTCAGAAACCCTGATTAATGACACCAGCAGGGCTATCCTGAGGAATTAGGCCCGAGAAATCTCCTGGAACTCATTTGATTACTTCCGAGAGTGGTTCCCTATGGGGGAGAGGGGATCCTGTAGGAACCCTTCTAACCTAACAAAATCAAATCCTAAACCAGAGACAGTTTAAAAAGAAGAGACAGAGCACTGCTATCTCACACTACATAAGCAAAGAGCGAAAATAGTACAAGTTGTCCCACGAGCCTGAAAACGAGGAAGGGGGAGAACTGGAGCCAGAGATTCACAAGTTGCAGTACACACATCACATCATTACACACACCATGATCCACACTCTGTCCTTGCCACCAGACGAGGTAATGAGCAAGTGTACCATAAAGAAAAATTGGAAGTGGAAATAAGCAAATTTTATTTCATGACCAGGTCACGTTTTACGTGACCAGGTTTCGAAAATCAGTAGGTGACCGAAATTTTATTATTCCGGTACGGTTTAGTTCCGAATTTCGAGACCTACCTCCCGAGGTGGGTTACGTGAAACTAGACCAGACGAGTAGGTGACCGGAGGGAATATTAGAATTTTGATTCGCCTTGTCTGTGATTGGCTCCCATAAGTGACTGTGGTTTCGTAACGCTGGTCACGAAAGAAGTGACCGGTGACCATAAAATAAACCAACGAAATAAAATTTGCTTCATAACTTTGCACTGGTGATTAGTTGTATCAAATTCTGTACTTGAACATACATAGAAAGAAGTTGATTTCTGACAGATCATGCCACAGGTAAATTCTCCTCCCTCTCGCAGCTCTGCTTCCGATACTTTTCCCGGTTTACCCCAACAGATTCCGTCTTGATCCAACATCCAAATCATCGTAACACTGAATCACATCAGCTTATCAAGTTCATTTTACTTTAAGCAGCCTAAACCAAATTGTACAGTAGAAGTGGATGATTTACAGGCATTTTAAAATGGAATTTGAAAGAATTGAGTAAGCAAGTGAAGGGTGAAGAGTTGTCTATAGTCATTTTCGGGACTAGTTCAACTAATGTTGACATTTTATGTTGAAAGCTCGGCCAGTGCTACCCATCTAAAAGACTAGAATAAAAAACGAAACAGATGGGCCTCGTCGTAGGGATGGAGAGTGAAAATGGACAATGAGAATTAGAAAGTAGCCTCAACAAACCTTGAGTGTTAGTAGAGAGTAAAGGTAGGAACAAAACGCTAAAAAATCGGACTAAGAACATTATCACAGACAAAAGTAATTCTTTTCCATTGCAAGTTTACAGTGAGATAAATCAAAATATTATGAACACACTATCATGATTCAAGGAAAACTTTCAAGTGGTTTTCCTAGATTAAATACGACACATTAGTGTGAGTGGAAACTTTAAAAATAAAAACAAACAGCAAAATTTTCACTATTTTGGCCAGTAATTGTTTTGGCTTGGCTGATGGCTGATAAGAAGAAGGCAAACAACTGCCAAGGCTGAAGGAATCGAACGAATCGACAGCTGACTGCTGAGAGAGGAAGTATTTTCGCGGTAAATTTGAAAATAACATTGTGAATACTTGCGACTTTGAATTTTTTTTGTTTCTCCTGACTTTGGGATTCGAACAAATATTTATATGTTTTCCCTGAAGCGCAGTTTCAGTCTGAAAAGAATTTCACTCAAATTTGGTTCTAGCCGTATTTTTAGGAGCAAAATTCCTTGTAAAAGCCATTAAATAAGAGCATACAACAATGAGTATACTTTTCTTAGTTATACTTTTGAGCATTTGATGGCATATATTTCACGTTGCCGAAAAGAATTTTCGAAGTTTCATGTAACAAGCAGATTTCATAAACTCTACTTAACAAAGATTTTCGATAACTTTCATTTTTTCAGATAATCGAAGGCGAAGATTGAAAAGTCAGCGCAAATCAGCACTTTGACCATGGCAGAGGCAATGACGCAGGTGTGCGTCTGAACGGCCCACTAACAATGAGAAGTATCGTCAAAAAAGCGGCCAAAAATCAGAAAGTCAATTCCTCATCAATTTATCATTTAAAAACTTTCAAGACTAACTTTTATTCAATGGCGGATCCAGCCAGCGCGTACGGGGGGGGGGGGCGAACTCGGGATTTTCGCCCTTGGGCGACCCCTTTTTTTGTTTTTTCCCCTTTCTTTCCTCCTTCCTCCCCCCTCTTTCCCCCTTTTTTGACGGAACGGGGGCGATCGCCCCCCAGAGACAGTCGCCCCCCCCCCCCCCCCTGTATCCGCCAATGTTTTAATCGCTGAGGTCTCTTATTTATGTAAGTAATTTTAACGTAGTAATGTCACTAAGTACAAAGTTTTAACAGAAACTCGTAAGGTCGAAAATGATGATTTTTGATGGCTTTTTTCACCGATTTTTGGCCAGTTTTTTTTTCGATCTCAGACCATAGTGCGGCTCAGCGTTTACCCTCCTTTTATGACGGCAGCCATTATTCCACAATGGTACCGTTCTAGAATTCATCCCTTTATTGTCTCGATGCAGAAAAGATTATGAATAGCAGCACTTTCCAATGTACATAGATATACAGTATCACAGGATAATGTAATCTTTTTTGCACGGATGCAGTAAATGGTTGAATTCTAGAACGCTACCTACAGCTGTAGGTTGGCGCAACGGACTCTAGGCGCATCCGGCATCCCTGAAACTGAAAGTTTTGTAGAAGTAGTACCAAGTTAAAATATTTTTTAAAAAAAATTAAAAAAAAAAAAAAATATATATACTTATACATTTTTTAATTGCCTCTGTTTCGTCTCGGCAAGCCCCATTGGTTGCTCTATCGGCCTTCAAACTTTGTGATTGGGTTAATTTTAAAATGGACTCTTATCGCGCGCTTACTCGTGATTGGCCCAATGTGATTCCAACCATATCCAGCCTTAGTGATTGGTCGATTTTGAAGTGGCCTATGACGCGCCTACATTTTGATTGGTCTTGTGTGGTTCGTGCTTTAATTTGCGTGATACGGACCAAAGTCCATTTTATAAGGTCAGCAGTTCAGCCCGAAGTAGTCTTTTGTTTCCAAGTCGGGAAACCTTTCCCAATTTGATTATCAGGTCCCATTCCTGGCGCTTAGGCACGGATCAAGAGATTGTTATATGGCTATAAATAGTGAACGTTTACAGGATTGACCTCTGCCTAAGTACATGAGCCTTGGTGTGAGTGTACCTTGGCCTCCATGCCAATGAGTCATTACCACATTGTCCCATCATAGCCTATGACGCGCTTGAGAGGGGGGGGGGGGTCGTGTTGGAAAAATGAAGACTGATAAAAAAGAGACTGCCCCACCGCTTGACCCAAATTTTCCAATATTTCCACAGTCGGTATGTCGATGTAGGTTAAAAATACAAGACTTGAAAAGGTACCACTAATATCTTCTGCAGTACGAGAAATTCTTTGAAAAATACCTCTTTATCCTTAGCTACCCGCTATTTTCTTTCTGATTTGTAAAACGAGGTAACGTCTCCACGTTATGCTGATTAACAGGCGATATTGAGACCGTTAGTTTCAGTTTCAGCAGAAAATGCTAATTTCATTCAAGCGGTCTCCATTTTCCATAATGGCGGGAACTCTTGGAAGCTCTAATTTTTAGAAGGTATCTCTCCGTCCAAACAGCAAGTAAAAGGACTCTCAGTTTGTCGCAAAAATCGCATAATCTACCCCCCTTTCATGAGTCAGTTCTATTTCCGTGTTGCGTCTTTTCTCTGGGATATTATACTTATTCCTTCAATTTCTCTGGGGATGTCCATCAGATGATCAAAGTATCAAAGACGACAAAAGACTTCTTCGACCATACCTATTCGCAAAGCGCAGATCTGCTAGTGGTAGTCAGTGAATTAGTTGCATACATTTTTCGAATAAGTTATTGTATTAAATTGAAGTACACAATCAAATTGGGAGCGTACGCTTTCAAAACTAAACCAAGCAGACTGCAGGGATTGCGAGAGAATCGCGCTGTCAAAGTCAAAATCGGATTTGGAATAGTGACGGGAGATTGGAGAAGGTGCCTCGTCGCACATTGCTTATTTACTCAATATTTTCGGTCACTTTTTGAACAAATTTACAGCGCGTATAAAATGTCAGTCAAGGCCAAAACGCTCAAAGCTCCGTTTTGTAAATTTTACCAAAATCGTTTGCGAATGCGTTACGTAAACTGATGACAATTTTCTACAAATATTTACGCTTATGCCGATGGCATTGAGTTTTTTGTGTCAAAAAATTGGACACGGACTCACGGAGGGTGATTGCGGCATCTTTGAATGAAAAAAATTGTTGATTTCGTAACAAAATCTGACGAATGCGATAGAAATTAAGGACTAGTGTGACATGAAGGACGTTTTTTGTCAATTTAAGTCGGCTGAAAGCTCTCCTTGTCAAGCGATGGGAGCAATTTAAAGAATTTTTCCCAAATTTTCACTGCCAAAATCTTCGCCGAGCGTGAGCTGCCTGCTGCGGACAGCGCGGGCACGCGCCATCTTGATTTAGTTGTGACGGTGGTTAGGGAGTAGGAGCGATCAGTCTTCATTGCCTCCACTATTTTGGGCAAAGTTTTCATGACGGAGGATATTCCTCTTTCTTCTAGTCTCCTTAAAATTCCTTCCGCGTTTTCATGCTCTTTAAAATTTAGTGTGATCGGTTTCAATAATGGTGCTTTCTGAAAGAAATTCAGACTCCATAAGAAATGGGAAAAGGTCTCGAGGACCTAGCCCCAATGGTCGTGTTTCAGACTCAAGCAGCGAAGAAGAGGGTAAGTGAATCAAACTACTTTTTCTTAATCATTGCACTTCGGAAAACATTCAGACTTATCGGAGAACATTTTTTCTCCTCCTACGTCTCCCTAGACCCTCTCAAGTCCATCCAATTCTTGGAAAAGGAAGATTGTCAGACATTCACCAAAAATTTACCACTGCTTGTTTACCTAAGCAGAATCCCAAAATTGTTTAAAAGTCCTTTCAATTTAGATTCTAGGTTATCGTAACAAGCCTCCGTCTTCAACTGATATTCCTATTCCGATTTACTAGCAATCATGATTTTTTTTTGTCCTCAGCGGAGAAAATTCGAGTGGGGCGGGATTATCAGGCCGTAGTTCCCGAATGCACTCCAGTTGCAGGTTAGTATTGAATTCTGCAGAGTATTTATTGTAATTGCTTGTTAGCAGTATTTAGAGCAGTATTTAGTCAATTTTGTATGATTCTGATGTGTTTTCGTGCGTTGTAAGTTTGTTTGTTTCTGCCGCCAAAAATTTTGATTTAGGCAGGACGGTGCTCCGAACTTCGATCAAGCTCCTCAATTCCTCATCCTCTCATACTTCCATGGGCTGCCTGGAAGGGTGATAGATGATATACTGCTCCCTCTCTTCCATGTTTTGAATTATTCAGGAGTTTCCCGTCTTTCTTAACCAGCCCTTTTCATCTAAATTTCCAGCTCATCACTGAGCCATGGCAAACAGCTGGAGCACAGTGGTCACAGTCTCATAAAACTGGGACAAAAATGTTCAGATTTAAGCTTTGTTCCCTTTTTTCTTTGACTGGCTTTCTAACCTATCCAGACCCTCAACCGAGATTAACTGTGATTTTAGAATTTTTATCCTGTAGGTCCTTATTTGTCATATTCATAATTTCTTATTATTGGGGTCAAAATCTAGTATTTTCCTACCACCTCTTCCGAGTGCTTTTCCTTTAATGGATTTGAAAATTATGAAAATTGAAACTCTAAGTGATGCTCACTTTTCCAATCTATGCCGTAGGTTTGCAAAAAACTAATCAATTGAGGAGAAAATCGACAAAGAAAGAGCTCTACAAACAGTGGGTGTGTTTTTACTGCGTTCTGGTGATATTGGGATTTTTTTGTTAAGAAAAAGAAACATTCCTTTTGTTTTTATGTATTCTTGCTTCAACATATTGTTACACTACAATGTAGGCTTGTTTTTTGTTTTTTTTGTTTTTTTTTTTTTTAAACCATCAGGTATTCCACTGTTATACTTGATCCTTTGATGAAATAGTTGGAACGGGGGCTGTTTTGGTATTTTCTTATTGCAATTTTTCACAGGATGGATAATAACAGTTTTAGTGCGAAGTTAACGGCTAGCCAACAATCACAATAGTGCACTCATCGGTTGCAATCGGTTGTGACAAAACTCGCATTGCGTTCCAAACTATCTCACTCACTCTCCCGTGACCCCCATGTATATCCATCTCTTTCTAGTTTCGAAATTCGTTTACAGGACCTTGTTTTTACTACATATCACCATCAAAATCGCATTAAAACATATCACCATCAAAATCGCATTAAAATGCCTTGAGGAATTCTTTTCTACCAATAATTTTATTAAAATATGTTTCTACTTATGATTTTTGTAATTAGAGTGAGATGGCAGTACATGGGGGTTACGTTAGAGCAAGAGAGACAGTTTGTCTTTGTTTGGAATGCTCGTCGCTGGATGACATCATCACTAAAACCGTCGATAGGAATGAAAGGAGTAACTAAAATTTACATTTGAAATATTATCTACGTTTGTTTAATAACGTCATGAGTTAATTATGAAAAAGAACAGGTTAGAAAAAGAGCATTGACTTTTGTACAGTAATTATATCAAGAAATGGGCTAAAAGCAAAGCAGAGACTTTTTTACTATTGAAAATGAAATTAGAATATAGAAGAACTAAACATAGATTCTATCTTTTTCTAAGAACTGGCCAAAATTTAGTTTTGATTTACATTGTAATGATGGAGGACGCTCAGAGAGAGAATAACTTCTTATTCAAAGATTGAAAGAAGAAGACTATCCTAAAGGTCTCATCAGGCTGATCTAATGAAGTGACTTTTTCCGTCACTGTGCTTTCTGTTTTTGTCGTAACAGGGCTGTTGCAAACTTTTGCTTGAGGCAATTTCAGTGTTGATGCAGATGCTAAAACTGATGATGTGAATCATCCCCTAAATCGCCAGTAGCAATAGTTTGTAGCAGCCTCAGTGTGTGGACTCCTTCTAAAATTCCTGGATTTTCTGTTTTGTAATTTTCAAACACTGTCTCATTGAAGATTCCTCCTATTTCCTGATCAAGTTTTTCTGAATGCGACAAATAGTCGATGAATCTCTCTAACTCAGCGAAGGCTAATTTTTTATTTGTGGATCAAGATGGATCAGGTCACTCTCGGTGGATCTAAACCAAACATTGGCGGATATAAGCCCCCGTTCGGCCTGAAAGAGGGGGAAGGAAGGGGGTAGGAAAGAGAGAAAAAAGATAATAGGGGGTCAGAGGGGGCAAAACTCCCAAGCCCCCCCTCCATTTACGGGGGCTGGATTTTCCAATGCAACTAGGATTGGTGAACAGTTTATTTAGAATGGTTGGCTTTCTCCATTCTGTTGATGGTTCACTCAAACCGTGTTGGCTTAGCTACAGGTAAGAAAATGCTGTGTTCTATCGTGTTCCGGGTAAAAAAATTAGCCTCTGCTAGGAGCTCTGGACGATTAAATTTCCTTATGGCCTGATTGCGAATCTGCGAATCATGTATTTTTGTGACCAAAATAACCTGACAAGCGGTAATGCAGCAACAGAAATTAAATCAGGCAACCAAGACGGAAGTCATCGATCGGGAATTTCCTTGATTGTACTCAAACAGATTGTCATTGTCCAGCGTTTCGGTCAATTCTGGAATGCATAGTTTAGATTAAAGAGATAAGGGTTTTGGTCATTTGTCAACACGAATGCTTACAAAGACGTCTATCGTTTGCCAGAGGCTGGTGTAGCAATGACCAGATAATAGAATCCATCTAAGAGCCACTGGAATTGAGAGAAACGCTACACGGACTTTACGTCCACTTTTTTGACGTCCACAGTTTTTACGCCCACTGTTTTTAAGTCCACTACTGTAATGTCCACCGCTATAGACGTCCACTAACATAAGTCCACTTATGTTACGTCCACCAAGCTTCATTGCTCCACAATTCAATAACAGCATAAAATGTTTGTTTTTGTGGACGTTTCGTTGGGTGGACGGACAATTTTGTGGACGTAAAGAAGCGGTGGTCATAAAACTAGTGGACGAAAAGTCCTGGAACCAGAGAAACAGATAGGTTGCAAGTACAGACAATCTTCGATCAATTGATGAAGCTACAAATGGGAAAAGAAACGAGTTCCCATGCTTGAAATGCAAGTAACTCGGTCAGAATACTTTCTTTTGAGGTTAGTTTTCATTGGGACTTATAGCTCTCTCTAGGGATGTTCGTTTGTACTGTAGAGAAGGGCTCTTATGATGTGCAACTGAACTGCGGAATCACAGAATAACACATCAGGATGAAAACTTTGGCTCATTTTGAAGCATTATTTTCAAGTGAGCCATCTTGAGAAGTTCAAAGCAATGCGGAAGACAGAGATGTGTCAGCCATCTTGAAAAGCCACCAAATTAGACTGAAAAACTGTTTACATCGGCACAAATGGGAGTTTCCATTCTGATAGTGTTATTCTGTGCTGGAATGCTTCTTCAATGAACTGCACCATCGGGGGAACAGCAGGGCGAGTTTGCGCATGCATCTGTGCACTCATAGATTTTAGATGGTTGTAGCCAAAGATATTTTAACAGTGCAGATTTGCAAATTTCAATTTTACCTGTTGTAATTTTTCAGGAGAAATCGAACCTGGCATGTGGTATTGTGGGTGTTTGTAGAGAGTGTGTTTGTGAGTTTGTTTTTATATATTGTGTTAGTCTTGTAAGAAAAGAAGCACTGTGCTGTAACTTTTGGCAGTAATGGCTCATTGGATATTTTTTCCTCTTTCTGCGCTACCCCATTCAACTACATACCATGCTCAGGGATGGTTTCTCCACTCAAAATTACCCACTTTCGCGGATCCATTCAGTTATAATATCTTTTGCCGCATCCAACCTTTCCAATATTGAAGTCACAACATAAAATTGATTTGAAAATTATCTTGTTTGAACATTGTGTTTGTCTTTTAAAAGTTTTTTTCCCCCTTGTTTACTTTTTAGAAAGAGAAAGAAGACTTGAGCAGTGTCCAGACAGAGCACTCTTAGTGTGGGCTCCGAGTAGCAACATCTGTGATAGCAAATGTAAGTCATAATTTAAGTCTATTCAGGTGATTCTTCAGACCAATTTCCAATTTTTGACACCAGAGTGCTACCATTGGATTAATGTGAAATTACTGACCAAAAATAATTTATCTTTAAAGAAGATGGAATATCAGTAACTAGCTAATTATCTTAGGAATGTCACCACAGAATGTATTGAGGAATCAATTTTCGAAACAATCCTTTTGGTGGAATTTTTGAATCGGGGACATATCACCGAGGAGAATTCTGTTGACCACTGGTAGTATTACAAAGAAAGACTTTAAACAGGCTCGTGTGAAAATGTCTAATGTCCAAAATATTTTCATTGAGAAGACAAGTATAAAAAAAATTGCAAATTAAAAGATAAAAAATTAAAGAAAACTGCCAAGACAAGGGAAATGAGAGCAAGAAGTGGAGGAACAAGTCTGATCAGGACTGACGCAGCATCTTCTAATGAGGGATGTACGCTCACAAAGTCAAATTTTAAAAAAAAAATGGACAACAGACGTTTTTGCATGAATTTGTTCAATTGTATCAGCTGTTTGTCGGGCTTGATACGTTTGAAAAATTCCAAGCTGCTCTCCAAGTTTTCTTATTTTTCCACCTATCAGAACCAAACCTCCATTTAGTCCAAAGCACCCTTTAGCGCTGTGTTTTGCCTTTTGCAAGGCTTCCTTGGACTGTAATCCTTGCGGAAGCAAAAGATTACCATATGTTGTGCTTAAAAAAAAAGTTGTGTGCATAGACTGTTCATCAGATAAATTTACGTTTGTCAAAAATGTTGGCTTGTCTCAAAAAAAATCATTTCTCGTCTCATTATTTCTCTTCTCATTGAAGTATTGTCTCATTGCACTGAGTAACCTCATGTTACTTGTTTTCTAGTGGATGAGTATATATCTTTATCAAAAGAAAAATATGGTTACAATGGAGAACAAGCTCTTGGTATGTTGTTCTGGCACAAACATGATCTCGAACGAGCAATCGCAGACCTGGCCAACTTCACTCCTTTCCCTGATGAATGGACTGTCGAGGATAAAGTTTTATTCGAACAAGCTTTCCAATTTCATGGGAAAAGTTTTCATAGAATTCGTCAAATGGTACGTATTTTCTCCTCCTTTTTCCCACTAGCTGTTCTTCAACCTATTTTCCAAAACATTATTTTTTAAATCTTGAAGAAGTACCAGAACACTGGCTGTTCGTGAGTTAAAAAGTTGGGTGGCTTTATGGTGACGCGAGTAGTGCGCCTAGCGGTGAATTCGCCTTGGTAGAGTGGAGCGAGAGATGCTATGCGAGTGGCGCCCCTAGTGGTCTAACTGCAGAAGTAGAATGAAGCAAGTGATGCTTTCTATCGGGTGTGACAAATTTCTTCAAAGTTGGCCAGCATACTTGCTACTTTCAGTGAATGGGATAACTTCTTTTGGTTTGAATTTTTTTTTTTTTTTTAAATCTATTTTAAATAATGCTTAGTTAATTTTTGTTCTGTTTTTTATTTTTCAGTTACCTGATAAATCAATAGCAACTCTTGTTAAATACTATTACTCATGGAAGAAAACGCGAAGTCGAATAAGCTTGCTGGACAGACAAGCAAGGAAATTAGCTGCAATGAGAAGTGGTGAAGATTATTCTAATGCCCAATATAGTGATGTCTGTTCAGACGTTGGATCCAACACTGACTCTGACTCTGATGAGAAGGTAATTCATTGTTATTTCCCTACTTCTTCCTTGTCCGTCATACATTCTTAACTTATTTAATTTTCTCTCTGCTTATTCATTTCTCTATCTGTCATACTCTTCTCGTCTCTCCTCCATTCTGTACCATCAGTGGTTATAAGAGAAAATTGTGAATTTTAGAGTTGTTTGGGATATTCGGTTGATATCCAGTTTGCCTCGCCGGGTACTTATTTTGTTAACCATGTAACTGGAACTGATCAAACAGTCGCTCTATCTGACTAAACGTGTCTCATTGAGCTTTTTCTCTACTATTTAAAGAGCAATGTCAATTTCTTATTTTTCGAACTGTAAAGATTCAATGAAGATGGCTTTTTTTTTCCTTTATTTCGTGTTTTTACTTCACTAAAAGCAGCATATTGACATTAATATAGCAATCAAGCGTGGAAAGTTGCGTTCAGCTTTCCAGGCTCTTTCTTAAGTGCACATCGATTTAAGCCTCTCTAGGTAATAGCAACCACATTGCTGGGTTTTTGCATTTTTAGTGATCTTTTATTCCCCGCTCGTTTTATCGTGTCCGCGAAAATTTTGACTCCAAAGCACGCGTCTTCTATAATATTGATCCTTCAGTAGGTGTTTGCCAAAACTTGAAGCTCAGAGAGAGCGCTTGCTGTAATTTTGCTCAAAAAATAGCAAGTGTGCCACAGTTTTACTCACACAGTAGGGCTTTTGCAATAGTTTTGCTCCGATAGTTTTTATTAGTCGTTCCACAGTTTCTGAGATTTGCTCATAATCGGCTAGAAAGAGGGCAAAAGAAAGTTGTTTCAGAAAGCTTGGCCGCTGCAATTCGGATGCATAGTCTGAGAAAAATCCTGCAATTTATCGTTTTCGTATGAAAGACAGGAGTTTCCGCAGTCATACTACTAGACTTTTTGTATAGTTCAAACATTTTTGCCTGATGGCCCACCCTTCATTTTGATGGCTTGTAAGGTAGCTCTAAGCTCATGAAGTGTTTAATTTGTGCTGTTCCCTTACTTGTGTTTCTTGAATGGCATTATATTACCCAAGTCGAGATCTCATCGGAACATCAGAAGAGTCGCGAGCGTAATCGAAAATTGTTTTAAAATGTGTCTTCAAGCTCGAGAAAGGTATAGACTACATCAATGGCCAATCAAGATGAAGCTGTAGGTGTATAAGATTCTTAACCTTGAGAAACGCAGCTTGCAAATGCTTTGCACGGAAACTAACTAGAGTCAGTGGTAAACACGGATTTTCAACCCATTTAAATCGAAGTGATCCTACCTTGGTCGGAAAAATTGAAGTAAAAGTTGAACCGTTAATTTTACCTGTCATTCAAGTCTGAAGAAACTTTTTGAAGAAGCAAGTTGGTTTTTCGGTATCCCATCTGCAGTTATTCTGGAGATGGTTTCTCTCGGGACTCGAAAAGGTTTTTTCCTCTCATACATGATAACTAGTGGCTGAAGATCTCATTATTGCCTCAAGTACAAATCCAAAATGAGAAACTGAGACAAGAATTTCGCTGCAAACTAAGCACTTGTTCACTTAGCCAAAAAGCCTTAGACTGGAAATCAATGCATCACACGTCAGTGAGCAGTAAATGTATAACCATTACTAGAGTTGTTTGGAAGCAAACGGTAACTTTTTTATTCCAGTGTGAAATTATGGAAAGTTCTTTACTCTTATTATCATTTGAATTAGTGGATAACTTGGATAAAGGCTTGGACCCAGTTTCAAAATAAATTAATAGAACTCAGCTACTCTTGTCATTCAACTCGATTAATTTTTCATCTTTTGTATCGGACCATCTGTTGTAAATATTTGAAGAATGCACTTTGCTGATCTACTAACAAGACTTAGAACAAATTCCTTAGAAAAAATGCAGGATTTTATTGAGTTGGAAATTTCTCTTAATTGCCTGAATTGGCTTTTATCGTTAATGAACACGCTGTCTGGTTTTGAACAGTTTTGCAATGTACTTACCTTATGAAAATCAGTTCATAATACTTAAATTTAAATCAAAGTCTGCTTTCTCAAATTTTTCCATCACTGTGTTTCCAAATGATATTCTTCAACTATAGTTGAAACATCAAACATCTATTAATTTTGCCTTTTTAATTTCCTTTGTAAATCACGTTAATTACGTTGTGAGTATTCATTAATCATAATCAGTTTCAATTCTTTTTTTAAGGTGATTCCACACTAAATTTTTGTCATGCACTTTTTATGAAACATTTTATCATAGCATTATTGTAATTAATCTTCTGTATCAGTTTTTAAAATAATAATATTACAACATGACTTTAGAGAAAGCCATCCTGTGCAGAAAAATCTATCACTTGTATATGATGCATGACTGATAACTAGTTTAAGATATGAGCTCATTTACAGACAAGGAAAGACATTTTTCATCGACAAACTTTCTACCTAATTTGGTCCAAATTTGTATCAAAGTTTACCTTGAAGACTTCAAACTCTATTTGAAATTATACCTCGGTTTCGTACTTTTCAGTGAAAGTTCCCAACTTCACCTAGTTTTCAGTATCCTGCCATAGTTACTCTTAATTTTTGATTTTTGAGGCTTCAATCTTAACTAACAAAGATAGTTCACATTCCGTGAAAACTGTTGCATACATAAGAAAACTAATGACGAATTCGAACTCTGCATCAAAATTTGATTACGATCATTCCTCCATGCCTGATCCAGTTTTTTTCGCTTTTGCCCAAGGTCAATGAAAATTTCTTTTCATGTTAGTGGAACGTAAATACCTTTCCTTAGCGACATTATATCTACTCTGAAGGAGCGATTTCTGTTTGATCTTTCAAATTTTTGCCAGTTAGAATTGCTTTCAGATCATACTTTACTGTCTATAATCATTATTACTCTGGATTATGCTCGGTTTGAAGACGTTTTGTAATCAATTTTTCAGAAATCTGCGGTTTAGTTCATTCTGTCATAAACTGCTTTTGCTATTTGTTTTAGTTTTAATACTATCAAAGATGC
Source organism: Trialeurodes vaporariorum (assembly GCA_011764245.1). Taxonomy (NCBI): domain Eukaryota; kingdom Metazoa; phylum Arthropoda; class Insecta; order Hemiptera; family Aleyrodidae; genus Trialeurodes; species Trialeurodes vaporariorum. The sequence continues at coordinate 6,028,786 of VMOF01000001.1, forward strand.
ATATAAATACGTAGATAAGAGAATTCTCTCTCTAATTTTTATCCGCCACCTTGTATCCTTTTTTGCCATTCATTTTCGTAATTTCTCTTCAACAAGTTTAGATGGTTTTTCAAAGAATGGAAAATGTTGAATACATTTTGAATTAGTTTTAGTCTCTATTTTGAGTATTTAGATTTTTCAATTTGTTCAATTGTTGGTACCTAATACTTTAGATTTTTTTAGTACATTAATCCATCTACAGAAAGTCTCCACCTATCATTTTCTCCTTGCAGCTAGGCTTTCAATTGAAAAATTTATCTGAAGTGGACGATCTAAATGTTAGTCTTTTTATCTCTTTAAGCTCAATTTCTTAAATTTTGCACAGTTCTATTTTTCCTCTGCGCTTTTAGATATGACAGAATGAATTAGACTTAATAATCATCAAACCCCCTAAGCTGGAAAGCAGGACTGGATTTCCCTTAAAGCCATCTAGGCCCAGAGCTTAGAGCTCAAACTTTGGAAGGGTACATTCTGAACAAAGGGTTATTAATTTTGGACGCTACACGATTAGAAGAGGAGAAATCAAACCGACCAAGTATTTAAGAAAATAAATTGTATGAAACCAACTCTCCCATTCTTTGTATCAAAGCACTCAGAGACAAAGCAAGAGAACCTAGGTATTTGGAACTATGGAAACCTAGGCCACCAAACAAGCATTAAAAGCATTAAGAAACGCTTGTAAGTACTATTTGTACTCGGACTTGTACTTTTGGTGGAACAGGGCCCTAATTGTCGAGAAACAGAGACTTATTTAAAAATTTGTGTTTGTACGCATGCGTTCAAGTAAGCAAAAATAGAAAAATACTTATTCCTTGATATGTTTCTATGTGGGAGTAATGTCTGCCTGATTTACACCAGAAAAAAAGCAAGGAAAGTGGTATTGAGGCATCAAATTTATTATGGGAGTACATTCCTCCTTGTCTTTGTCTTCATCCGATATATTTGATTAAATTTAATTTGTTGAATGTGCTATTCCACGGTAAAGAATTCATAATTCAACTTCATTCAGTAAAAATTTCTTGGAGGGGGGGGGCTAAAATAAAAGAGCGGGGAAAGAGACTGACCCTGGTGCGCCATTAAGAGTAAATCCAGTCCTGCTCGTTAATATGTTCAGTAGAAATTTTAAAATATTATCTGGCTGCCTTGATAAAATAAACGCCAACTCTTCCTGGGTTTTTAATTAAATGGGACTTTCCCTGTTGCAGTTTGTGAGAGTTAAATTCTGTCCCCTATTATTTAAAGTTAATTACAAATTTCGCTAATAAAATTTAGGTAGGAAGTAAATCTTTTGAAAACTTGTCAGAAATATCATTTTAGAAGCAACCAATTCAATACAAAGCTTCTACACTCTGTAATTCAAAGATAAAAAGTTTGTTTCAACCACAGTTTTCGGACGGACACTAAGGGAGAATAAGCCATCTACCAGTGTTATTACTTTTAAAAAAAATGAACTGAGTTGAATTTTGTTGCAGGATGACCATGATGTCGGAATATCTGGGAAGACCCAAGAGGACAGGGCCTATTTAGTATTCAAGAGATAATTTCCGATAGCTTTTCTTTTTACTATTATGACTTTTGCCATCTTGTGATTTCATCATACATTGATCGATGAAGGGCTGATTTGTTAACTCTATCGAAAACGACCTGTTACTTCTTAGGTCTTCTTAGATATTATGGAATTAGTTTTTTGTAAGAGAGGAAATGTCATTCTAGTAAGAACTTGACAAGTTTGGTATTTTGAGAAACACCCACAATATCTTGCGCAAAAGTTCTCAGAGGATGGTACTTATAATAAATTTAGAAAAGTGATTGTTTGGGTCATTGCACTGTTCGCTAATCCCACTTTTGATGCTTGATCAAGGTATATGGAAGAACAGGTATGGACAGGAGGCGGAGCCTATCTCAGTAGGTGACGGCTACGTCACAGATGTTCTAGACGGTCGCGATAAAATTCGCCTACCGTTCCAAACTATCTCACTCACTCTCCCGTGATCCCCATCTCTTCGTACTGTAGTAGGTGACGGCTACGTCATCGCCAAAGCAAGCGTGTCGTCATCATTTGGCGGGAAAACTCGAAAGCCCCTTAAACCCCGCCTCCTGTCCATACCTGTTCTTCCATATACCTTGATGCTTGATAATCACCCTAAAAATGTGGAGAGATTTAATTTCTGAGGCTACGCAATTTTTCTGTACAAAAACTATTGCTTATGCGCTCACGATAGCACAGAATAATACAATCAGAAGGGAAACTCCCATAAGAGCCAATGGAAACAAGATTTGGAATTTACCAGCACAAACTGGCAACTGTGCCTACTCACTTCTCAAGATGGCGGACATGCTTTTTCAGGCTATACAACCAATCACAACTCGGCCAGTTGCCGGAGATCTGCCGAAGATTGCCGAAGATGCTCACTTTCGAACATGGCGGCCCGAAGTAAAGAATGTTTCAAAATGAATTAGAGTTTCCCTTCTGATTGTATTATTCTGTGACGATAGTTGACATTTGAACGATACAGTTTCAACTCGCGAGACTTGCATTGATCAACCTATCTATTCCACATGCCCTTTTTTCTCTCTTTTTATCTGTAGATGTTTCTCAAAAGACCTATTTCTCTTTTAGGAAGCCCTTCTTTTAATTATACTTCAGTTATTTATGTGATGTATCATGAGTACTTCGTTGCCTTGCAACAAAAAATTGACTGAATACGAGAACAGCGAATGCCTATGAAAACATTCTTAAGTATGTGTGGCTGTACGTATTCCTCAGTATTAAAATCAAGTTTCAGGGAATGTTTTCAACCTGTCTTCTTCTTCGAAAGGAGTGTAATAATTTTGCTTCAAATCTGTTTTATTCTGTTGATTACTGCTTCCCGTTTTGCTCATAAATAGTTTTTTGTAATCAAGTATTGCAGAATCATACAGTGCATGTTAACAAATACGTGAATACTTACAGAGTGTGTTATCAGTCCGCCCATCCCTATCTTACTTACCTAACTTTCGAGCTAGTTGAGATAAAAAGTTGTGATTTTGACCATTCTACATTATATTGAATGACATTTTTGTCGGGGGCTCGACACCCCCCCCCCCCCCCCATCCACAGGGGCTATCTCAAAAATTTCCAATAGCAACCCCTATTCTTTGATACATTGTTTTAAAGAGCATTCATTTCTAAGATTTCTGGCGCAAACTGGAGGTCAATAACGTTTCTTTTTTTTTAATGCATCAAAGTTCAATTTGGACCCATTTTCCAAAAATCATTACTCCAACTTGAAAAGTCGAAACTTTAAAGAAACTAGTAGTCTAAAGTACTCTGTGCACCAAGTTCTTTTCAGGAAAAATAAGGCTTCGACATAAATTTAGCCGAAGTTAGGTTTTTAGAGCCCCCCTAAAATGTCTAACATTTAGGTCCTTCAGGGAGGGGCTATCTCAAAAATTCCATCCGACAAGTTCTACTGAGTGATACATGGATCAAATGGGCCCAAAAAACTGAGCATTTGGCACTAATCAGCAGTCAAAATAGTTTTTTGAATTAGAGGTATCAAATATCGAAGTTTGATTTACAAAGTCCGACATCTCAAATGCAAAAACCAATATCAACCTCTGATTGGCACCAAAATGCTCAGTTTTTTATGCCCTTTTGATCGCTTTATCTCTCAGTTGAGTTTGTCGTGTAGAATTTTTGAGATAATCCTCTCTAAGGGGCCGAAACATTGAACATTTTTTGGGGCTCTAAAACCTTACTTAAGTAAAATTTGTGTCGAAGTTGTATATTTTTCTGTGAAGAACTTGCTGTTTAGAGTAATTTAGACTCCTAGTCTTCTAAATTTTGACTTTTCAAGTCGAAGTAATGATTTTTTGAAATTGGGCCGAATCGAATTCTGATCTTTGATACATCGAAAGCAAAGAACCATATTGACCTCTGGTTCCTATGCACAGTCTTAGAATTGTACGCTCTTCTATGTAGTTTATTACGAGATAGGGGTTACTATTTGAAATTTTTAAGATAGCCCCTGTACAAAGAAGGAGGGTTGGACTCCGCTCATCCAAAATAATGAAGACTGGTCCAAACCACAACTTTTTATTTCAACTCCTTCAAAGTTTGATGGGGGGGGGGGGCTATTGTTTCACCCTGTAAATCCCTGAAATTGAAATATTATCATGAGGGTTAATGAATCAAGTAAGAAACTGGAGCTTCCTCAAATTAACAACAGTCAATATAAATATATCAAAGAAAAGACAATTCCAAGGGTTATTACTTTCACCCTTGTTTTCCTTTAATTTCTTTTCTCAGAAGAAAAAAGAATGAAAAAAGTTGAGAAAAATATTTTTGCAATAAAATTTTGCATCAAGTTGGGAAATGTAAATTGTACTGTATGTAAGTAAATTGTTTATCTTATTTTGTAGGAAAATTTTGTTTTCGTTTGATCTCATTAGTTTAATGACAGAAAGATTTTGCCCTGTCACCAAATTTTGTCTTTCGATCATTTTCAATCAAAAGATTCACTTTTTACCTGTAGACCGTTTTTTACTAATCTTCCGTACACTAAAGTATCTGTTTGATGGTCATTCGTGTTTATCGAGTTTTACCTAATCCAGAATAGGTATTTTTTGTTTATTTTTTTACTTATCTACTTTTTTTTTCACAGTTTCTTTGTGTCAACTGTTCTCTAATCAGCGAGTTTTTGTTCAGTATGAAAAAAGGGGAGGAGGCATTGCATATGAATCATGTGAACTCATTTTTTTGTTCTAACAATCGTAGTTTTGAATGTAACCTCAATTTTTTTGAGCTAAATCAAAAATCTTATCCATCCTTATTCTCTTTTGCACTTGATTTCTGTATTTTACTCCGTCGGCATCAATCAGATTGATTTCTTAATCTCCAGGTAGTTCATGGACATTTCTATTATTTTCATTTTTTTTTTCAATTTTTTTTTCCCCCGAAATTGGTTCCCAAAGTTTTGAAAGCTATAAAATCATTCAGATGAAGCACATTGAAGGCTCCAGGTTTCTTTGCAGTCCCTCTGTAGGTCAAGGTTAGCATAATGATCAATCGTCAATGCTGTGCGAAACCTATTCTATAGCTGTGTTCTTGGCTCAATTTCACTCTTGAGTCCTCCCATAAAATAAACTGTCTCTGTAAAAATATGTTGTAGGTTTCTGTTTGGGTACGTTTGCCTTCTAGAAGTATTAAATCAAATGATCATTTTATGTATCATTTCTAATATTTTCAAGAATTTGTCTAGTTTTAGGGGTTATAGGACAACTTTTCCTGTCTGACACGTCCAATGGCCATTTTGGCCAATTTCAAAACGGCCAAAAACGATACGGTCACAAAAAGTTGTCAAAAATTTCTAAGTCCTTGGTAAAGTTTCGTCTTTTTTTCAAAATTATATGTACCTGTAATTTGATGTAAACTCATCCTAGCCTACCTGTCAGTGGCGTAGCGTGCAATTTGGCAACGTTGCAGTTCGTTCATTTAAATGCATGAAAAATATCGCAGTATTGGGTGCTCGGTGAATACCTTTGCATTTGACCTTTTACATGAGTTTAAATGGACAACTTACAACTTTGCCAAATTGCATGCTATGCCACTGCTACCTGTCCATATTTACTTGGCTGCTCAAGAAAAATCTTCTGAAATAAACATTGGCGATTTTTAAGTTATCTATGGTATCAGCAAGTTAAGGTGCACTTGTTGGCATCTTTAAGAGGAATTTTTCAATAGAAAAAAAATATATTTAGAGCACTTTACCTCCAATTTTTCAATTGAGAAAAAATATATTTAGAGCACTTTACCTCCTTGAGTGCTCTAAGCACTTCCTTCCCAATTTGAGAGTCCCTGGTAGGTCGCCGTTACTCTCCTCTTTCCTATCCTTTGTTTTGAGAATACTTTGATTGTCTTTCCTACCCCTTCTTTTTTTTATGCAGTCCAGTCGTTCGCTGTAAAATATCAGCATAACAAACCACGTGTTGGGGCGGCTAGACTTTATTACTACTACTACTACATTTTTTCCCTTTTTAGTACTTTTGAAAAATAAAGTGATATTTCCACTCTGGAGCAGTTCTTCGCCTCTGTAATCACGGACGAGGTGGCTTGGACGAGTTTACAGTAAAATCTTGGACCAGTTTTAAAAAAGGATGATATTTTACTTTGGACTTTAAAACTATGGACAGTTTATTTTGGCCGTAAATTTTTTGTCAGTTTTAAAACTGGTCCAAATGACTATTGGACGAGTCAGATGGGACGAGTCATCTTGAAACCATTTCCAGCTGATTTCATCGAAGGCCCAATTTTCCTCTCAATATCTTTGGCCACCTGTGCAGCAATGTTAATGATTATATTCTAAGAAAATAAAAATCCTTAGTACTGAGTTTGATGGACTACCATAGAGTTGATTCAATCGTTTTAAAATCTTATCCCATTTTACTCAATGTTCAGAATATAATCTGATTTAAACCTTGGTTCTTCATCATTGCTCTACTATACTCTGTCCGGGATAAGAAGGCTGTTGTTGCAGCCGGTAAAAATGCATGACATTGCATGATCGATGTCCAAATCATTTAGGTGTTAAATTTCAATAAGTGTATTTTTTTTCTCTGTTCCACCGATTTGAGATAAATTCTCACATTGGGTTTTTGATCCTCCCTTTGGTTTTTTATATCTACAAAGCTGAAATCAGTATGCTCTTGAAATTTTCTTCACATAAAAATTTATAAGTTCCTACATCATCGCATCGGTGACTTATACCAAGTTTTAATATTTGCAATTTTCATATTTTATTGTTGTTAATTGTTGATGTGTCATCGCTACAATTTTTTACTCTCCTATTGCTCATAATTTTTTTTTTTTTGGGAAATGTTTCATTTTGTTTTTGATTCTTCTGCTAAATTTTCTTTCACTCTGAAAAATTGAGTCTTATCGTCAAGAATCTTTCATTTGTTTCAACTATTAATTTCTGTTTTTTTTTTTTCCTTTTATTTTGAGCGGTATAGAAAATTTTACAAATCAATGATAAAAAATGGATTCATTTATAATTTTGTTAGAAAAATGTAAGTTTTCTTTCATGATAGAATGCATTTTCTTAGTTTTTAACAAACCTTAAAGAGTTGGTATTATAAATTGTAAAAAGTGTAGTCATTAACTGATTGGAATTGCCAGCAATTTTTTTTTATGAGCAGCATATCATTTGATGTGTGCCATTGTTTAGTTTAAATTTGAGACAAAAGGTATTCTTTTCTTGGTGATTTTTAAGCTGTAAAGAATTTTACATGGAAAAATATTTACATTTTATACTTTATATCATTACTTGTAAATTATAAATATGATTATTTTGAATTATGTAAATTGTTTATTTTTGACTTTAACATTTTTATTAAGTGGGATTTATTAATTAATTGTCGTCTTGCAATCGTGAAAGCAAAAATCTTTTGTAAAATTTATTTCCCCCCTGTTATTTCTGTACCAAAAATTTTCTAGAACACTTTTAATTTTATTTACAATTTAATTACTTTATTTTTACTTGGAGTGTTCATTTTTCGTTTTATTTATTTTTTTTTTTTTCCTATCAACTTGAAATTAAATTAACTCAATCTTCGAAGTACTTTGTTCAAGTTATTGTTCTTCTTTCACAATTGTTTTTCTTCTTTCCATTTAAACCCCAACCCTCTCGTAGAATTTGACCTTCTTGAAACTGGGTGAAGTTCTATGCCCTATTTTTGGTGGTAGTTCGTCTTATCGATGTGGCCGTAATTCAGTCATATGTGGTGCTGTGTAGCCAAAGAGAATAATATTTGAACTTGCCGCTCCCTGATTGGTTAATCCTTTTCTCTCCTAGAGTCTGTTTGATCAAGAAAGATGTCTCAGTAGGTTTTGAAATCTTCTCAAGCATCTTGATGATTCTATTCAGTAGATTTGGCAGGTATTTGCTCAACATTATCAGAGCTCAACCTATAATCTTTGGAATTTTTTAATTTTATTTCTCATGTTGCGTGATGGAAATGACTGAAAATGAATTTGAGATTTGGCTTGCTCTTAACAAACATCTTCAAAGTAGAAAATCAAAAATTCAGGCAAGTTTTGTTTTGATTTGAAATAATGAAAATTAGAAATCTATCAAAGATTATCGGTGAGCTCCGTCTCTGCTTCTGAAACAAACTCAGCGAGCCGATTGGGAACCTCATAGTCAAACATATCAATAAAACTAAACGTAAGTGATGCTATTGGGGTGGATGTCTTAAGAAAACCATAGTTCAGTCGCTCGTTAAGTGAAGGTTGCTCTGGTGAAACTTTTACATAATGAGCGACTGAGCAATGGTTTTCTAAAGACATTCGCCCCAAAATCGGTCTCTCACCCAATAACATCACTTGTATTTAGATTTATCAATCGGTTTAACTATGAAGTCACCGATCAGCTCGTAGGTAGAAAAAAAAGATTGTCATCATTTGCGCAAGTGTTGTTTTAGGTACGAGCTCTGTGAGCTTGAGATGTTGGGACTTGAAACCTCAATTAATCTTGACAGCCATCCTTTTTGGTTTGTTTGATTCACAAGTTACATCTTCTGTCTCCGCACTATGTTGCATCTACCCGTGATGGCATCTCCTAAACTTTTCTTTACTGAAATTAGTAAATTCAGTGGCGTAGCGTGCGTTTTGGCAACGTTGCAGTTCGTCCATTTAAACTCATTAAAAAGATCGAACTACTGGGTGTTCGGTGAACACCTTCGCATTCGACTTTTTACGTGGGTTTACATGGACATAGTGCAATGTTGCCAAATTGCACGCTACGCCACTGAGTAAATTATGATGCGAGGTAATAGCTTGGTTAAAAGTTACAAGTAAAGAATGAGATAGAACCTATGGAGATTGATGGAAAAGAGAGAGGAAGTAAATTTAGAACAAAACTATAGTAAAAGAAAAAACGAGACGTATGAAACTAAAATTCATAACCAGAGCCAATCTTGTATTAAAAATTTATTTAAAATGACGACTTACATGAAAGTCAAAGCCAAAGGGGCCTTTCAATCCGTAAGATCATCATTAGCAGCATAAAGTGTAACAAGAAGAAAGTAAAATCAAATAAAGCAATAAATAGCAATGTAAACTAATGAAAACAAATTCATTTTTTCTTATTTAATTTACGCACCTTGCTTAATTTATTTAATTTACGCACCTTGCTTAATTTATTTAATTTACGCACCTTGTTTAGCCCGATGTTTATGGTTGTCACTTATTATGAATGGTTTCATAATAAATGACAACCGTAAACATCGGGCTAAACAAGGTGCATAAATTATTTAAATAACAATGACACCCAATCAAAGAAAACCTAATTTCAATAAATTATTTTTTCTTGTTATACTACACTGTATGCCACTAATGATGATCGAAAGGCCTTTGGCTTTGAATTTCATGTAAGTCATTTTAAATAAATTTTTAATACAAGATTAGCTCTTATTATGAAATTAGTTTCATTTGTCTCAGTTTTTCTTTTAATCCTTCCATTACATCCTGTTCTTTGCAATGTTTCAATCGAAACTATAATAGGTGCAATTTAAGTTGAGCCCTGAGCCGGTTGTTGGTTAATACTTGAAAAATGGGGAACAGCAAAGATGTACTGAGTGCGTAGCTTTCGCTTGTGAGTGTCGCTGTTGATTTGGTCAGCGCAGAGTGTACTTTGAATAATGAGTCAAGCTGCCACATTGGAACATTGTGAAAATCTACTTGGTTCTTCAGGGCTTTATGTATGTTGCGCCGGTTACAAGCCTGAAATACTTCTGCAGTGTTGTTACTAAAGCAATGTAATACTTTCCTCTTGGCTTCCGACCTTTTACATTTGTGAGCTGCATTCTAATGCAATTTTTCTATTTGATTTTTAGAAGGAAAATGGAGAATCAAAAGAGAAAACGAATGTATCTTGTGTTAACTGTGGTGTTTTGTGCACCCAGCCTATTAGTACACCAAAAGGACTTATGTGTGCTGCCTGTTATTTACATTGGAGGTAAGTTCCCGGAGTATTCCGTTTTTTTCTTTTACCCCCAAAGTGAAACTTTCCACTTGGGTGTTTCAAAAAGAACTTTTTTTTGAAAAGCCGAGCTTTCCTTTTCAGGAAATATCTTTATTTTTCAAGGTATTTCCAACGAGATGTACCTTTTATCAAGACAAGGTTTGATGATGCTTTGAAATTGACTTGAGGCCCCCAAAAAAGATATTTAAAAGGCCCTTAAGATACATAATGAAATTTTACAGCTTTTTCAGCCAAGTAGAGCAAGAGTACTGATCCACGGAGCAGCCCACTCCTGGAATCCGAAAAAATGGGAAAAACCCTTGGGAGCTTGGTGTGTTAATAAATAGTTTTTTTTTTTTTGAACATTCTACTTCTAACCCACCTTGGCTCAAATCAAGGGTCTTCTCAGTTGGTTTTTTAACTGTTCCTGAAACTTATGAAGATTTCTTCAAACGACTTGAACTGCATTCTGGAAACAACACCCTGAACTACTCTCAGAAAACATCTATGTGCATTGCTTTCAAGAGAGTTTGAGGATATCTTGTTTGTTGGGCTACTCTGCAGGCAAAAATTTTACTGCACCTCAAAAAGGAAAAGTTTACAACGGGCTCAACGGAACATTTTGTTTCCTCCCCCCCCCCCCTTACAAACGCCAAAACAAACAAAATGCTTATAAACGTATCGGTGGTGTGTATTGGTTGGCAATGAGTCCAAACTCTGTGCTCTCCAACTGTTCTACGATGCGTTTTGATGCAATTCAGAAGCAGGCACCGCTACACGTCAGAATCGAATACTCGAAATATGTGAGCCCTAGTAGGCACCAGGGTCTTTTCCATCCCAATCAATCGGTTAGTTAATAATTAACGACTGGATTTCTGAACATTTTAAACAGCATGCCCTCCTGAAACAGTTTTAGTTGATTTGTTTTTTTTTGTTTTTTAATGTTCAGTAAAACAGGTAGTTTGCGTCCCACCTCTGCACCGGCCCGATTACGAGATAAGAATAGTTCAGTCAATCTTTTGAATCATCAAAGAAGAAAACCCCCTCGAGGTATGTACGTAAATTACGATGATCTAGTCGGAATGGCTGCCGGACCCCAAGGGCAAGGTGAACAAATGTTACGAGCTCTTGAGCGAGAAGTCATCTCTCTCAAAAGACAGGTAAAACATCATGAGTGAAGAATGGGGCATGTGCACGGATCTGAATATTCGTGTTTTTCAATAAGAAAATGTAAGTTTTTGGTGAGATGAGAATAAAAGGATGCCATCCTCATGGTATTGCTATTTTAGAAATACCAAAAACACAAAATAATTCAAATCCATGCTCTCGCCTCATTGTGTTTATTTATTTCATTAGTTACAAAGAGATATTAGTAAATATATTTTACACGTGTACAGGGTAATTATAAAACCCTTGTGTAAAAAACCTGTGTTCATAAAATTCAGAGCGTATGCTGTAGGTCAAAAGTAGAATTTTTCCTCCAGTAAATATGTGACCAATAAAGTCTAAGTCCCCAATTGAGCCAGAGCCCCTCAAAGTTTTAAAAAATGAATGGGTTCATTTTTTTGGAGAAGCACCTGCCCTTTTGAATCAAATGTTACGAAAATTTGTATATTAGAGTATTTGTACTAGTAGAGCTCATTAATGACTTTAGTAAAAGCTTGTTATCTTCGCTTTTTCATTTATTTACTTTTCTTTGAAGAAGAGTCCTAACTGCCAATCAATATTAATTGAGATACCGTAAATGGAGCTGTCACAAACTTTTGCTACTTATTAATAGTTGATTACGTAAAAATAACGATTAGCGCACTAAAAAATCAGAAAATCGATTCCTTGACTCATAAAATAAAATCAAATGCGCGACTGTAATGGTGGTAATTATGTACCTCCTTTTACATTGGGTTTCCCTGTCTCAACAAGCTTCATCCTCACGAGGTGTTCTTGCAACACCACACAAGAAGAAGAAGAAGCATACAATTGCCATAAGATTTAGGCGGAAATCACTGCCATTACGGCCATGCGTTTGAAAGTGTTTCATGAGTTTGGGAGTGGATTTTGTAAATTTTTAGTGCGCTTATCATTATTTTTACATGGTTTTACCCTTCAATCAATTACTAATAAGCATGTAGCAAAAAATTGCAACAACCTAATCTGCTGGTTAAATCTTTACACAATTTGCTTTTTGAGTCTGAAATAAAGAACTCAGTAAAATATGAAAGTAATAAAATCGGAGAAATAAATAACCAAACTTTTTTATTTGAAAGATTTTTTTTGGATCTGTAGCGCAAAAATTGTTTGCAACATTTCTTAATTCTCAATTTCTCAATTTCTCTCTAATTTCTCAATTCTTTATCACTATTACTATTTTCTTTTTTAAAGTCTCATTTCTTGTTCAACTTAGGTTCAAAACAATAAACAAATTATCAGCTCACTAAAACGAAGAACATCGTCTGGTATTGAAGAACTCCGTCCTCAAGAACAGCAATCATCTGCAAGAATCAATGCCAGATGGACTAATGATGAATTACTTTTAGCTGTTCAAGGTAAGTTTGTACTAAATTATATTGATAGTGGAAAGATCAATTTTGTCAGCCCAAACAAACGCAAGCATAGAAACTTTTCCGGAATATCAGCTGCGGATCAAAGAAAGGCTGTTCGTTTCAAAGTGTCTAGCCGTTGTTTATCAACCACAGTAAATGAAGAACAAAAATTAATTGGAAAAAAGTTAATTGCAAGGCCTAGAGCAGTGAAGATGTGAACGTGAGAGACTGCGCACATCTTCAGACCAAGATTAATCAATCACTATCTCTATCTTGGAGAAAGGTTCAATGATAAGCAGCTCTCAGCTTTAAAAGAGCGCTCAGTGCCTTATTTATTACAAATTTTTTCCTAGAGATTCTACAGAAAGTAAGGTTCTTTGGTGGCCAACATTTTTGTTCCCTACGGGTAGAAGATTATGCCTGTCTCTTCAATGTAAAACAGAGCTTTATTCATTTTCCAACCCTAAGACTCCAATTTTGAGATTTGTCTAGTACCTTCACATTTTGAAACTAATAAGGAGAAGGTACAAAGTGAACAGCTCAAAAATTGACTACATTTTTGGGTTTTGTAGTTCATAGACATGTGTCTTGCTGATTACTTAGCCTTGGGAATGCTGCAAAAGTTTTTTGAAAACGTTCATCTGTTTTGAAGATCAATCAACCAGGGTGCTACCATGAAACCTGAGGTTTTAGGTTCAAATCCCTTATGCACCATTTTTCTTTTTTACTGGTATATTTGCCTTTATTATCTTTATACTTTCTACAGTAAAACCTCTGATTAACAAAACTCTGGTTAACGAAAACCTCTAATTAACGAATGTTTCGGCCGGTCCCGCCAAAAGTCCTATCTTACCTGTGTAAAAAAAGACGCTGATTAACGAATTTTGAATAACGAATTTTCTAATTAACGAAGAAAATTTGCGGTCCGCCGACCATTTTTACCATATTTTAACGAATTTCTTCGGAAAAATCGCGTAGTTCCAAGCCGTATTCATAATTTCTACTACTGTGCTGATACGCGTGGATCGGAGTCGCGCTGCGCAGAAGCTGAGTTTCCGTTCAAACGCGTTGGAACACGGAACGCGCTTGACAGAGACAGAGTGCCGCGTATGCGCTGTGCAGTCTGGCGGCTGGCGCCAGCTGAAGAGGGGAGGGGGGCGGGTGTAGCTGGCCGGCTCCTAGCGGTGAGGATGTGAATCTACCGTACACCCACTGTTATTGCATATATTGTAAAATGAAGGGGCGCCAACATGCGAAACCAAAAATTTCAAGTTTTTTGGTTTCTACAAGCTGAAAAACGGGTTTTTCCGAAAAATTCTCGTTAACGAATACTCCAATTAACGAATAGTTTTTTCTGTCCCCTGAGATTCGTTAACTGGAGGTTTTACTGTACTTATATTTGCTCTGTCTATTTTTGTGGGAGTGTGTAATTCACAATTTGTTGGATTTTTTTTTAATCCAGTTTACTTGACAATGAAGTGAGTTTACTCGAAAGATGAAGATGCTTGCTCCTAACTCTGTAATACCAATATTTTTCAATCCACAGATGTCAGCTTGATCTAATGGCAGCAGTTTTCTATTTGTCTCATTTTTTTATGAAATTTATGCTTCCAGGCATGAGAAAATATGGCAAAGATTTTCAAGCGATTGCCGATGTAATTGGTACCAAAACGGAAGCTCATATGCGAACATTCTTCGTCAATTACCGGCGACGTTTTAATCTTGATCTTGTTTTAAGGGAATATGAAGATGAGCATGGACCGATTGGTGACAAATTTGAAATTAAAGATGAAAAGGTACAAACTTGTTTTTGTCTAATTTTCTTTTACTTTCGTTTGCAAAAGTCCTGCAGGTGTCTTTGATACGTGAATAGAAAGTACAGCCTGAGAATCTCGAAATTTGTTTACTTAATGCAGTAACCGCCTCAACAGTGTTTTGGGTTTTCGGTATTTTTTTGTTGGTGCCAAAATTTACAAAAACTGAGGCTAGTTGGCCGTGGGGGCACGCTGTGCACAAAAGTTTGAGAGGGACTTGAAGTTAATGACCTCCCCCCCTCCCCCTTCTAAAACTGGAAGTAGTGCAATATCTCCCCAAAGAATGACTCATGAAGAGGCTCTCAATAGTGATTTCCTCTATGAAAGCTCCTTTTACTATGTACTGAGGCCGGCGAAAGAATCTTCCACATCATGGCAAAAGGGAAAATGTTCTTACCCCCACTCTGCTGCTTGAGCAGTGATACACAGGGTGTTTCAGGTGTTACATCGGAAACTTCTAGAGCCGATTATTCTAGTAAAAATAAGACAATTTTTTCCTCTAAATATGGGCCTTAAAATGCTTCCCTTTGGAGCTACGATTTTTCAAAGTTTGGAAAAAAATTTGGTTTTTTTGAAACTGTGGCTAAGTTTATTCATAAAATGTCACTAAAATTTTTTCCATTAAATGCTCAAGAGTGTCAGAAAAGTTGACTTGGACTAATTTAATAATTATTTCATAAGTTTCATTGAATTTACACCTAAAAATACGCTGAGTACCTATTTTAGTGACATTTTAAGGATAAACATAGCCACAGTCTCAAAAAAACCAATATTTCTCCAAACCTTGAAAAATCGTAGCTCTGAAGGGAAGCATTTTATGGCCCATGTTTATAGGAAAAATAGTCTTATTTTTACTTGAATAATCGGCACTAGAAGTTTCCGATGTTAACCCTGAAACACCCTGTATATTGTCTTACTGCTGTGTGATTGGGAGGAGGGTCGAGAAATTGAGTCGGTGTTAGCTGTGTGTGTGTAGCGAGTGCTACAAGTGTTATTACCTTGATACGAACTGAAGGCCGATTTGCGTATCACATCTGCCGTCTTTCTTCTTGCATTGGAGAGGGTCAAAATATTTCCCCTCTCGCCATGATGTAGAAGATTCTTTTGTCGGCCTTAGTATAGAGTGTCCAGCTTGGACCAAACTTTATCAATAAGTAGGGGGCTTAAGCCTCCCTTTGAGAAAAGTAACCTTTTCTCGCGTGCACTCTTTGATCATACTACCAATACTGCCTCAATGGACTACGACTTTAATTCTCAACTGATTTCAAAGGTTGATGAGACTCAAAATCCATAAAAAAAATTACAAAGGGGTAGAGTTGGGCCGGATTGACTTTTTGTATCCGGTAAAACCGGATCCGGATGGTGCAATCGGTATCCAGCGCCGGATCCGGATAGTATGATCTGCTATCTGGCCGGATCCGAATAGTGGTTTTTTGAACACTAGTTTTCTATCGAGCGGGGGGGGGGGGGGGGGGGGGGGGGTCGTCAGTACTCTCCCCTTCACAATACTATCGAGTGGTGGAAATTACGCGCGGTTGAAACAATGTGAGAAAACTCGTGTTTTTGCGCTTTATCGCATTATCGCGGCCAAAGAACTGGACACCCTCCCGCGTTGTCAACTTCCGCCGAATTCGCGTTTTTGATGTTCATCGTAGCGGCTGGAGAGCCGTATAGGCGCCGGGGAAAACAGCGCCAGCTCGGGGCCAGTCAGTCGCCGTCTCTTATCAGAATCAGCGCGGCGGTAGTTGGAGTAGGGAAAGGATGACTAGAAGTCGCACCATGAGACCCAAAAATTGTGTATTTGGCGCGACTTACACACGGGTAAATTCGTTAAATGGGAATTGAATGGGAATGCCGATGTTAAGCTACGCCAATTAGGAGCTCTCGGCACCACATTATCCAGTCTAGATAGGTCAATTTCCGGCCGGATACGGATAGTAGCAAAACAGCATCCGGTAATATCCGGTAACCGGATTATCCGGCCAGATAATCCGGCAAACCAAATAGTAACCGGATATCCGGCCCAACTCTACAGAGGTGGTGATGCGTACTATCATTGTTATTTCATTCTAATTATCCAAGATTGAGTTTTAGGGAAGCTCCCATTGCTTACCAAATTGGTCTATTGATAGGAAAGTGAAAACTCAGTCAGACAGTCACCATTGAGGTCATGAATTTAAGAGCTTTTTTTAAGTCAATGTGTGGATTTTAGATTTTCTCAGCGCCACTATCATTTTTCTCGTATTTTTTACCCATGATATGCTATTTTAGTAGTGATTAGAGTAGTCATTTATCCGTCCTGTCTTAATAAGATGAGTTTTGAAAAATTGGCGGCTACTATTTTTTGGGGTCTAGTAATAATTGAAGTTTTGGGTCTAGGAATAATTGGTATTGTATACCATAGCTGTTTGTCTTATTACTGGAAAGAACGTGCTAAAGTTTGGAATTCACAAATTTTCTTTTCACTTTTTGGTTCCTCAAAACTTAGACCTAAAGCAGTGGGCGATTTTGGCGTGACTTTTGCCACCTTTTTTTTCTCGAAAACTCAAGCGTTGAATAAATATTTGGTCCGAAAATTTGTGACCACCAAAAACTGTGTGAGAGTCACCAATTGCTGTTGATAGCCTTTATTATTTGTTGTGATTTCTCTATTTATTTATCAGTTTTAACGCTTTTCTGTGTAATTTTTGCTACCCTAGAATGGCTTTTACCGTATTTATTTTTGTTCTTACTTGACTTTCTACCTCCTCATTTATCTCTTTTTTGTTTGTTTGTTGTCTTTGTGAAGATGGAGACTGAAGGTGCTGTGTCAGACAATGAAGGTACCAGCACATCGCGACCGGGTTCACCTCTATTAAAATTGCCTTTACAAACCAATTCTCTGAATTGTAATAGTAATAATGCAAAACCTATGCCAACAGTTCAAGCTAAATGATATTTACTTGCAGGTAATGAAAATTTTTAATAACTATTCATTTTTTCATTACCATTTAACTGTCATTTGGCCAAAGATGTTGATTTCACCAATGATATTTGCCAAAAATGCGCTGGATTACCGCATTGTTGTACTTTTCCCCCCAATTTTTGTGACTGAAAATCGGGGTGCGACTTATCTTCAAGACTTGCATAAATCGCACGATATTAAAAAAAAAAAAAAAAATCACGAAAATGGGCTGGGGAACTGTTGGGAACTGATAATAACATAAAAAATTAGCGTGAATGTTTTATCCTAAAATTAATTAGTATTTCTGGGCGCGGCGGGCTAAAATTAATTCACGTATCAGTGGGTTAACAAAGATATTTAAAGGACCATTTTTATTGAGACCTCAACTTTTAAAGGTCTTCTGAGTTTTTTAAAGCTGCTTACCTAATTTATAGTTGCGGTCTAGAAAATAGTAATATTTACCCAAAGAAGATGTCATGCTGTGTCATTGTGTTTCAATTTTTCATTCCTATAATACTTGTTCCTCCTTTTTTGACCTGTTGCAGATCATAAAGTTCTGAATCAAGATTAGTTTGTGAGCAAGTCTGCGGCATTTTTGTTTGTGGCACCCATTTCCAAAATTTATTTTTGACGCCTGCTTCTCTACTTACTTGTAGCCTGGGTCCCAAATGTTAGTTTACAAAGTGACTTTTTAATTTTAATTTTAATCAAATTTTTATGAATCATTTTTATTGTATTGAGAAACCACACCGTTTCACTCGTCATAGTTTTAATGAAACTTTCAATAAAGTGTTTGAATTGAGTTATGATGAAAGTAGCAATTAATCAATAAAAAGATAGTTTGTATTCAAAATGAAAGTGTTTTTTCAAAGAGACTTGATTGGGGGGGGGGGGGGACATGCCCATTACGGTTATTTGAAATTGTTATTTTACGATCATGGGCCAGCAGTGGCTCGTGCAAGTTGGCAACAATGTTTGCCCTCCATTTGATTCTATGTGCAACAATCAAAATTGCAGCACCATTGAATCGATTGTTCTGCATGTAATCATATGGAGGGGAAACGTTGTTGCCATATTTAACGAGCCGCCGCTGTCATGAGCTACTTATCATTCTTTGTCTTGAAAATTTTTTTTTTAAAAAAAGGTTGACCATTTAGAAATGAACTATTTTCTTGAAACCGTTTGAAGTACTTTTTCTCTATTGTAATTTCTCCATCTTAGTCTTGGAATTGAAATTTTTAGGGAGGGAGGGGGCAGCAATTCCTTTCTGCTATTTTCTCTTTAAGAAGTATTTAATTTTCTTTCGTTCTTTAATTTTGGCACTTGTTATCCATATTTTCTCTTTTTCTTTCCTTGACCCACCTCAAATGCCCTCACTAATCAATTTGGTCCCCGGACGCTTGCCCTAAAACCTTTTATCTAAAAACAGATTATCTACTTTTTTTTACCTAATGAAAGTTGCCCTACCAATTTTCACCTAAAACGCGTTTTACCTCAAAAACCTTTTACCTAAAATCTTTACGGCAAAATGCCTCATTAAGTTGTAAAAAAGTGAACAAAAGACCAAAATAAACCTTAAAAACTGCGAAAACGGTAAAAAAAGAAACCAAAACCATGACATAAAATGAGTCTGTTAATAACAGAGCAATTAATAATTTTGACATGCATAAAATTCTACGGGAAAAAGTTTAATTTCCTTATAGGTTAGGTATGAAAATTATTTACTGTTTTTTTCCTCTCTAAAGCAACAATTTTTTGGGAAGGAGGCGTACATGCCAGCTGACAATCTTAGGCAAAGAAACATGTAGATAAAATATACTTTAGATCAAATTGTGTAGGACAACTATTTTTAGACAAAAAAACTTGTAGGTATCTGCGTTTAGGTCAAATACTTTAGAGCAAATGACCCGGGACCATCAATTTGATGGCGTTTTAAGTTGTCGAGGTCTGTCGCTTTACTCTACAGCGTGTTAAGTGTAACTTGTAATAGCAATATAAGAATATTTTAAATGTTATGCACTCACTTAAAATTTTCTTCGAATCCTTGCACCTTTTTTTATTTTTTGTTCTGGAGGATGATTCCCAAATAAATTGATTATATTACGTACGCATCCCCAAGACACAGAATAATACAATCAGAACGGAAACTCCCATAAGAGCCAATGGAAGCAAGTTTGGAATTTACCGGCGCCAATACGCAACGCTGTGGTCCTATTTCCCAACATGGCGGCGTGTGTGATTTGTGTTGAAACTTATTTATTTCTGTAAATTCTGGAGAGAAATCTTAAGTTTCCGGCCTCACTTTTATTCTAATGGAATTTCAGAATGAAAATTTCGCGGATCATGTCCTAATTTTTTTTTTTTGAGCGCAAATCCAGATGTAAACATCCTATATCCCAACGTGGCGGACGCGAAATGAATTTGCTTCAAAATCCGACAGTTTCCGTTCTGATTGTATTATTCTGTGCCCAAGAGTTACCCGTAAAATTTTATTACTCCCTTTTGACCAGTCTAAGCCCAGGTCTGTAAAATTTTATTACTCCCTTTTGACCAGTTTAAGCCCAGGTCTAAGGTGAAAGGGGCAACACAGGTCAATTTTTTAAACTTGTCTTTACTAACTGCTGTTTCAAATTGGTCACAAATCATGAAAAAAGAGTTTCCAGCTTGAAGTTACCCAATTTTTCACTTGATTTTTTAAGACTGTATTATTTGACGACTTGCCTTAAGTTCTGAGACCATACTGAGATGCATCGATATGAAATTATAAACCCCAAATAAAAGCTGGTTTAATGTAATTTTCCGTTAGGGAATTTTGAAATTTCTGAGTTTTCGGTAGCTTCAAGATGGTTCAAACTTTTTGCTACAGACACAAACTTTACTGTAAAACCTTCTGATTGTGATTGTTTGTGCATCACCTTCTATTCAATCCGGAATCACAAGTCATCCCATTCAAACAGTGAGCAAGTACGGCTGCTATTTTCTGCTGGTATATTCCACTAGAGTCTCTATATACTATGAGAGTTGCGCCAAGTCTCTCAAAATAAAGAATAAGCGGATCAATGGAGCCCCCAAGAGGCAAATTGCAAATGGCGGATGGCCATTTGCCGCAGCGCTGTTGCCGCCATTTCGCCATCTCTTATTGGTTAGGTTGAGATTCTCAACAATAACGGTCGTTATTGAAAGAGCTAATGTTTTCCAGAATAACATTCAAGCGGAGGAAAAATTAACAATAATTACTGCGGTCACTGTTACTTCAAATGTGAAATGAAAGCTAGTACGCGAAAAGTAAACAAACCCTCTGCCATTTGCATTTGCCTCATGGAGCTTTCTTGACAGCCTAAATCTGAGAGCCAATCAGAAATGGATTCAGCAATGGCGCAACTCTCATAGTATAAAGGGACTCTATATTCCACTGGCCGTTATGGGAAATTCCGTTCTGATTGTAGTATTCTTGGCTAGTATACTTGTGAACTGGACATTGCAAATCCTGTTTTTTTGTGTTTTACCTTGGCACTTCCTTCCTGTCTGCTCCTTATTTTTCTATCCAGTTCATTCGTTTGCTGTGAAACAGTAGTATAGTAAAAAACTGCTGTATTCGGGCCACCAGACTTTACTACTGCACTTCTTTTTTTTTCAAACAATTTTTTTTTTTTCTTGACTGTCTTGCGTACTCTGGTCTTTCTTGTATTTTCTGAATTTATTCCAATCTTCTAAGTTTTCAGTTACCTAAAGAGTCGATCATTTATTTCTTCAGTTTTACATGAAGCAATGCCTTTGGTGAAATAATTCGTTAATTCATTGTAGCCATGGTTACCCTCATTAAGTTGTCCGCTCTTTAAATACTGCTAATGAGTCATTTTTTAATGTTTAAATTCATTTGGCAACAGTTCTCATTAATCGACCAATAGCTTTGCTCAAAAGCAGTTTTAATGATTTACCAAGCTATAGCGGTAGAGATGTTGATCGCTGATACATGTTTTAAGTCCTATCTCAAAGTGAGGTAGCATGGTCAATCTGATTCTGGTTTGTTTGCCTCTTATTTTTTAACCTTAAAATGAAAATTGTAACTTTCCAGTGGAAAGTGGCTTTAAACAAAACTGCAAGTGTTTAAGAGTGGCTATCTGGACACAGAATTCTAATGTAACTATCCAGGTGAGAAAATTTTGCGTACTTCTGTTATGCGTCAGTTTCTTTATTGTGCAAATCCTTCCAAAAGAAACAGTTATATTGATGTCTGTATCCAGATAGCCACTCTCATGCACTCTTTATTTATAACCAATTTCAAATGTATTTGTCACAATTTTTTAACAAAAGTGAGGCGAACAAACCGAGCCTGTGTGATAAACGTCCATGAGAGATTTTCATTTTGACTGCCTCCGTGCTGCCTCAACATAACGTCTCACAAATCCTCTCTGTCGCTATACCTCGTTGTGATTGACACTGACGAAGTAAATGATGGATGACCTTGCTGATTTTCCCTGTCTAAATTTCTGAGAACAAAAGAAAAATTTGGTTTTGATGTCGGTCATCGACCCTGTGTTATTCTGCGGTGGGTACACAACAAATGTAATGAATTTATCAAGTGAAATTTATTTCTTTGTAAATGATTAGATAAAATGCATCATGTAAAAAAAATTGTAATTAATTATTTCCCTTTGGCTTTTTGTTCCCTGTTTTCCTGTTGTTTTTTTAATTTGTAAATATTGTAAAATATTGTAAATATTTGTTTGCATTTTTATCATAAGTTTTTTGCATCATCAGACCCTTATCTTATTTATTTTGATTAATCGGAAAGTCAATTTTTTAAAAGAAGTTATTTGGTAGGTGCGGAAGATCCTTTAAAGTCAACAATGGGTCTATTGCAAAAGTTTGCTAAAGCTCATTTTAGTATTGATTCTAATGTTCACTTGAAATTTGTTTTCTGTCAGAATACAGCAATAAAGTAAACTTCCCTATTCAAAAACTTATTGAACTTTGGTTTAAATTTAGCAAGTTATCATTCTGTCAGTTGCATAAGCTTTTGATGATGGAGGGCAAGAGGACCTGATATTATTGCGTTCTGATTTTTTCCCCTCATCATTTATGATCGCTTTAAAATGCCTTTAACTTTTTGGGCATGCAGTTTTTAATTTTATTTTTTGTTGATTGCTTTCTGAAAGTTCTAAGGCATGTGGAAAATCTTGTTCAGTTTGATTACAAGTGAAGGAACTAGAAATACAAAACCATCAAATTTCTGCTGTGGATGTGATTTGCATTTTTTCAGAATCTTGACAATATACTTGTATAATTTCTACTAGCCCAGGCTCCAAAATTTGTGATTTATGATGTGTGAATTTCTAGTCTGAAATTGACCTTCTAAATACCCTCTACATGTTAAATTGAAATATTTTGTCACACAAGTAAGAGGTATATGTCCCCTCTCTTAAATTTTTCCCCTGGAATTGATAGAGATCAAGATCTTTCGGGAACATCATATTTTTGAATCAGGATCAAATTAGCATTGCCACGTTTGTTTTTCAAAGTTAGAAATCGTTAGATCGTTAGATCATGATCTTGGTGGTAAAGAAGATAGCTGAAAAAGCAGAGGAAGGGAGGCAAGTCTCATTTATGAGAATAAATGTGTACTTTTGTCTGACACAAAGTCAAAATTTATCAGCTTTTGCTTGAAACAAGGTTTTAAAATCAGTGAAAAAAAGTTTTCAAAGTTGGTTTAAGTCAAGCAATCAAAGTTTCTCATACAGTGGGGCTTAGTGCAAACGTTCTTACCACAATCAGATCAAATTGATGATCCAGTTCGTTCAACCCTATAAGTGGTGTTTCCTTCGAGCAGGCATTTGGTTGAAAACACTTATCCCTACTTTGTGCACTCGATAGCTGAGGAATTTGGTGATTTGGTGATTTTTGCTATAGATGTAAGTGTTTCTGTCGGAATGCCAACTCAAAGATGAAGATCGCCCATAAGTGTAGAATGCACTCGATACAATTATGATTCAAATGTTTGCAATTGGCCTCCAAAATTAAATTAGATGTTCATACTGCTTTTACTAAAGAACCAGTTGGTTTGAATTTTCTCTAATTTATTTGCATAACCGCGAAAAACAGTCTCCTCTCAGTATCTTAATTGTTTCATTTATAAAAAATTGGACTATAAAAAATTGTTCATTGAAAGTGCCTTTACTTTTTGCTTTCTATCTATTTGTTTTCGGTGCAATTTTTCTGTTTCTTACCAATCAGTAAAAATATCCTTGATCAAAAAAAATTCAAGGAGAGTCAAGAGACAACTCAAAACTCATGTGGTGAGTTTATGTGCTCCAATGTTGTTTTGGTTTAACAGTGGTTTGTTTCACTCATTGGTATATCAGCTGTTTTACTCTTGTTACTTAGGAGAAAAGTTAATGTAACTCTAGCATTAGGTAAATTTTTGTGCTTGGATTGGGACTTGAATGCCAACCCTTCTACGCAATCACGACAATATTTTTTTGACAATTTTGAGGCACAATTGGCATCAGGACTTACTAAGTCCCAAGTATTTAAAATGACTTGATTGATGAATCTGTTGACTTGGATGCTAATTTATGCTTGGAAATTATCTTAAAACCAACTCCGGATCAGTGTTTGAAGGTTGGCATTTGTTGGACCAGGACCTCATTGAGAAATCATGAAAATTTGCCCTCCACATTCCAAGAATCAAATTAAGACACGCGAAACCATCAGAATGCAGTTTTGAGATGTATGACGTTTAAGTCACGCAAATTTTAAATAACCTGAAGATTGCTCTAATTAGTTGAGTGATTTGTTTTATTTTTTCCATTTGTGACTGTGATTTCTGCTTTCTTTTGGCTTGCCTAAAATCACGTTGTGGCAATGGGGGGGGGGGGGGGGGGGGGTTGTATCAAAACGTCAGTCTCTACAGTAGCCTCGCTTTTCTTTAAGTCTTTTCAGTCAACTCAAGATGAGAATAAATACTTTTTGAATCGTCGTCCAACTTCAGCCTGAAATTTCCAGTGACTCGCTGCAGTTTTAGCTTTTCTACATTTTCTCACAATTTTGATCTAATTTTACCCTAATTTCTATTTTTTACTCCACTAAAAAGATAAAATTATCTATCCCTTTGTGTCAAATTTACCTTGAATTTCAAGAAATTTGTTTTTTCTTTGGATTGTATGAACTTGCACGAATAATCTTAAAATCAGTGATCCTTCTCCAGTTTCTTCAAATTGTTTTAAGACTATATCTTTGAAGATCTTGATTTTTCTCCTCAGTTGGAAAGAAGTGTATTTTGTCAGGAAATCAGAAATCAGGAAACAAGTCCATGGTTTTTTCACTTTTTCTCGTACCTTGACACTCATTTAGTCTCGTATTATTACCTTTTTTTGTCTCAACTATCATTTTTTGAAGGATGGTAAAATTTTGATCCTGCCAAAACCTCCGAGTTTCAGAACTAATCCTACTTTATTTTAATTAACTTTGTCAGTCAGTGAATATTTTATTTTTCCATCGATGAGGCTCCCTCCCAATTGATGGATACCTAACTCAATAAGGTCCTCTTTGAAGTGTAAAAATTTTAGTCATTGAGTCACACTAGTTCTCAAGAAGATAGTTTACCTACTATTTATCTATATTTATTTCACCTTTCCCAATCGCATTGTTCATGAATTAATTTTATCTGTTATGTATAGGTTTTTTTTTTTTTTTTTTTTTTTTTTTTTTTTCTAGTTAAATTTATATTTTGTAATATTTCACTTTGACAGCATTTTTGTAAAGTAATCTGATTGTATGTAAGTAGTTATTATTTTCCTCTGTCTTGTGGTTAATCGTATACATTTTCATCAGTCACTTATTAGTGTAATAAATTGATACCTCAGTGATTCTAGGTTATGTTTTGACTCTCCAAAACTCGTTTCTGTCATATTCATTCATTCGAGGGTTTAGAACAGGCCCTCAATAAAAAGTCGGTCGACGCCTTTGGCAGGTTAAATTCCTCTGCTCTCACTTGATACCTCTATTCTTACCACCTGGTCTCAATTTAAGAAATGAAAACAGAGCAGGAATATAGAAAGCTACTTTTTGTGAGCTTAGCATGTTTTGTTTAAGCAAGTGTTTTAAACTTTGAAATTCATCATTAATTTTTTTGCTAGACTTTTCTTATTAATAATGTCTTATTGCTAATGTCTAATCACTAATCAAGATGAATATAATTAACTTGAATGACCAATTACTTTTGTATTAAAGTAATATTGATCCCAATAAATAAAAAAAAATTACGTAAGAAAATGCATGCAGTGCCTTATGCCCTTTGAGATTTTCTGTTTAGGGTGTTTATTTTTTCTTTGTCTATCTTTATTTCCCCCTGAGGGCCTGTTTCTGATTATTATACCTACGGTAGGGAGCTGCCCCCTGTGGCCATATTTCATTAATGAGGCTGTTGCATGGATCTAAGTTTTTGTAATTGTCATTGAAGACATCAATTTGCTAAGCATAAGGATTTGTTTGGCAATTTTCTTGGCTTAGCTGTTTCCAAGATACATTAAGGTAAACACCCCAATAGCCGACACCCCTAAGATTTGCACCAATACCCGACACCCATATTTCACTCTGTAAAAAGTACTAGTTTGGTGGCAATATTGGTGTTTTGTGTTGTTTTTTCAGAAACCTCTAATGTGTAATATTAAAAAAAAATACGTAAAACACCAAAAATGCCACTAAACTAGTATTTTTCACAGTGTGAAAAATAGGTGTCGGGTACTGGTGCACCTTTCAGAGGTGTCGGCTACTGGGGTGTTTACCTTAGTGTGAAGTAGCAAAAAAATGTTCAGATTGTGACATTAACTTGATTATCTGATGTGAAATAAAGTATTTTGGCTCAACGCAAAATATTAGTGGGCTTAGCTGATCAAGCACTATCATTCCTCAAAAAAACGAAAACAAACGAAAAAAACACCTACAAGAAAACGCACTATTTTGACCTATGCAACTGTCCCATTCTTGTAACTTTTTCCTTGCTGTGAATGGATTGTTCCGTTCATTTAGAGTGAACACAAATTTTAAAATACCTAATCCGATATCAAAGTTAACACTGTGTTGCTGCAGTAATATCCTTCAAATATTCTTAACATTTAGTGTAATTTTTTATTTCAATTATTGCTACAGTTCACTTGGTTCTCTTTCCCCCTCCCTTGTACCCTTCTCCCTCTACCCCTAGTAACTGCAAGATTTTATCATGCTGTCAATATTTACATAAAATATCCACTCAAGGTGTTGAGTTCCTTCAAAAAAATATACAAATGTCTGACAAAAAAGTGTGTCTTAATTCCTTTCCATTCTTCCATAATTGTCTCAAGATTGCTTAAGAACTGCTTTCGTAAACTTGGTTGGGCTATGATCGATGAATTTACGCAAATAGTACGATTTGGAAGAACGCTGGCACCAGCAAATATACCACGGGAAGATACCCTGAAAATTTTAAGCTGAAACATTTAAAAATAAAGCCGGGATATTGGAAATACAAAAATTCCTACAAGCCTCAATGAGAGTGAGTGAGGCAGGTAGACATAATCTCATTCCTACTCACTCGCACTCACTAAGCCTATGGCAAAGACGAAATGAATTTTTCATTTCATGGCTTACACTTTCAACCAATTTTGCTCGTTGCGGGCTGAAAGAATCCATGAAAAACGTATGCAGGTGCTGATGTTCTTGGATTTTGCGTTTTTCCTTTGTTTTCAATTGAAAATGTCAAAAACAAAAAGGACTTTTCTCAGAAGTGACCGTGGGCGCTATCCTTTGAATTGAAATCTGGAAAACTTTTGCCTGAAATCACCACAAGATCAAAATGGGGGAAAGACTAGGGTACATTTAAAGAATTGCAGCCTCAGTGCCTTTAAAAGATCTTGATCAGGGTTCGAAAATTTCATGAAAAATAAAATCGTGAAATTTCACGTGAAATATTTCATGAAATTTCTGAAATTTTTGAAAAATACGGAAAAATACTCCGCAAATGTGTAGAACTTCCTTTCGGTTGCTTCGCCTAACCAAAAATGAGAAACAAAACTATTGGTGCTATTATGTAGCTGTTTGATGGCTTCTTTTAACATCGCTGCCAGCCAGTGCAAGAAAAAATAAATTAATTAATTATTTATTCTCAATTTGTAATTAGTATAGTTGCTGACGGGTCTCTAGAGATTTAACCAAGTAATTACTGTATAAAATACAATTCTGGTAAAATGAGAGTCCAAAGTCTTCATCTTTGACGGATCCAGCCCTCGCAAACGGGGCGGGGATTTGGAAAAAAAATGAAAATTATGCTGGGAATAACACTCTATTGAGAACTTCAAAAAAAATTTCAACCTCTAAGTAACTGGTGCAAAATTGAGGGGTGCCGGCTACTGGGCTACCTTATGATAAAATGAACATTTACCATGATGAATTACTTATACATAGTAAGTAATCTTCTTTGGGAGGGCGCGGGCGTTACAAACAGATATGAATTATTTCATAGCGAAAATTAGACGAATTCCACATCAGAGTAGAAGAGAATCATAAAAAACGACGAATGGGAGTAAATTTCAAAAATTTCATAAATTTCACAGCTTCGTGAAATTTCATGTGAAATTTCATTGAAATTTCATAAATTTCATATGAAATATTTCACACTTGAAACCCTGATCTTGATGAAGATTTTTGTGAAATCACTCCCATGAAAAAATAAAAATGGAAGCAGATGAAGTGTTGAAAAAAAAAGAAGACACTGATCGATTAAAACTCTTCAATTTGGGAGGTACATGGTTTTATATGTTTGGCGTTCCTGCTGACTTTTGAGCTCCTTGTGAGGCACCTCGAAGTGGGTAGCGAGAGAAAAGGAATAATTTCTACGCCCGCCGCAAAGAAGACCAAAAAGTAAGTGACAGCGTTTTGGTTGAGACTTGACAGGTCATAGCACAGCCTTATCTTATCTAACCTGTTGAAATGAGAGATATTAATCATGTTCAGTTTGAAATTTTTTGAACCCCTATGGCCCATTCGTAACTGAAGGGATTAGGAGTGGAATCGAAGTCTTAGAAAAGGAAATGGAGGGGTTAAATGTCACATGCACCTGGAAAGGCACTAATAATCCGAGTGCTGCATTTAGCTTGATGATAAGGAATAATGAATTTGTGAGTAAGAAAGAGAGAGAGTCTAAGTTGTTTCCAGGGCTCACTTTACTGCCAGTCATTGATATTTGATGGAACCGATGTTTTATTCGGTTAAATGCAATCATCCAGGAACTACCTGCCCTGTGCCGCCCCCCCCCCCCTCATAGGCGCCATATGGAAATTCTCAGAGATAATATCGATGCTCCATTTAAGATAAGGTATACTGTGGAATTGGGTACTGTTAAATTTGTGGGGGGGGGGGGGCGCACTATGGTCTGAGATCGTCAAAAAGTGGCCAAAAACCAGAAATTGAATTTCTCATAAATTCATCATTTATAAACTTTTAATACCGATTTCAATTACAGAGAACACTTTTACAAGTGATTAAAACTTAAAAGTGTTACCATAAAGTCTTAAATTAACCTTAAAAGGTCGAAAACGATGATTTTTGATGACTATTTTTCACTGATTTTTGGCCACTTTTTTTCGATCTCAGACCATAGTGGGGCGGGGGGTGCTCTCCTTTCGTTCCGACCGTGCATTGGTTTCCAATGGGTTTTGGCATGAACTATATTATGAAGATGTAAGTAAGTTATTTAATTTAAATACTTTTGTTGTTATAAGGGGAATAATAAAAATATTCTCAAATCCGTAACCTTTTAGTCACAGCGGCAATTTCGAAATCTCAGCCCGCTCGCGCCACTTATTTGCAGTTGCGACTCGATTCAACCTAATCATCCGCCAAAAAAAAAAAATGATCAAGGTGGACTACCTTTAATCTCATGGTCAAATTTATCGTGAGCTTTTTTATTTTTTTATAAGAGCTCAATCAAGATACTTTCGTATGAAGAAGAATATGGGTTATGGTTTACCATCTTTAGAGTGAATTAGAATTTGATTCGATTGATAATTACGTCACGGTCACGGGTCATCTTCTCTCTTCGTACGTTTGACTTGTGATAACAGCAGCCCTGTAATCCCTGGATCCTCTTGTCAACAAAATTGACTTGCCCTATATTTCTGTTACTCAGCGATTTTGCTCATCATTCTCAAATTTTCCGAAGAAAATTTATCATTATTTTGTGTCGCTTTTCAAATTTTCTTGCGGTGACAAAAACTTCACTGTTTCATCTTCGTCATTATGTGCTACCGTCGCAAGGATAATTTTTCATGTGTTTCATTAGATCATTCTCAAGATATTTGTAAACATTGCTGACTGTCCTTAGTGTTATTAGTTTTCAGACCCCTCCTGAAACGATCTGTTTCCTTCGGAGCGGATATCAACTCTATTTGAAAGAGCATCGTCTTTTTTTCACAAGTTAAATTTATTTTCATTCTATTTTAGTTTAAGCTTGTGTGCATATTCTCATCATGTCCACCTCTGAATTGAGAAGTAGAAAAAGTGAGGCTACAGAAGTTTCTGATAAGACACCAACAGAACCTGAGAGTGATCATGTAAGTCCTTTGTGTTTTTCGTCTTGGCTTCCTTTTATTAATCTTTAAGTAACAGTCTTGTTCCCTTCTCTGTGTCCAGACCATGATTAGATTTTACTGTCCTGCTGTAATTTGACCAGTCTTCTCTTGTCATAATAGCTAAGTACGGACGCAATTCTTTGTCAACTGATGAGGTTTGATCAATGACATCGTAGAAGAAGACAAAGCGTTGCTATCTTATCGTAGGGACATAACGTATCGGCAGTTTTTAAGCTGGAAATCGGCTGGGTATTGCCCCGCCAATGTATATTGGGAGTGAACAGGTGTAAAGGAGTATGGTTGTCCTTATGGCGCTTTACTATGAAATGCATTAAGAATGAATGGTTCCCTCTCTTGATAATTGATTGAATTCTATTGGTTTTGCACCAATGCATTTATTTAAGATGCGTTTCTTTTTTAATTATACGAACCGATAGAGAATTTCTTTGATCAAGCACTTATTCTCCAGCGATCAGAGCGTTTTCGTCATTTTAGAATGAAGAGCTTAGGAAGTTAACCGTTAGTAAACACAATGTAAAATACAAAGAAGCGTATCCAATCTGTTTTGAGAGGCTGCTAGGTTGATGGCCGTTGGATGGAGTCTATCTCAGAGCCATCGGAATTGAGGGAAACGGGTTGGATTTCAACGTGAAACAATTGTCGATTGATCAATAGAGCATCAGAGGGGAAAAGAAGCGGATCTATGCTGATTTTGGGCCTTTATAACTTTCAATTATGGAAAAACCGAGAGATCTACTGTGTCTCAACCAGTATCAATGCTAAAGTGGTCTTTACCTTCTACCAGCACTTCCTTATTTTACCTGGATTTATTATTGCTTACATTTTTATAGCTAATACTCCGTCTTCTTCCACAATATCTGTGGGTTTGATTGATTAAAGATCTTTGGTTCTTTATTAATGGAGGTTTGTTAGTTGGATGTGTTTCTAAACTCACAGTCTTGATCAAAAAGGCGTAAGATAATTCACTATTTGCAAACTGAGATGAAATAAATTCAACTTAAGAGGTTGGTAAAATGATGGACAGTTGATCGCATAAGTTAGTAAAGTATCAAAAAAAGGGGAAACACTTCTATTCCAAACTGTTACCATTTCTGATTACCTGATCTAACTGTTAGTTGACAAAGAAAAGGGTCTGTCCTCTTCCTGAAATGCCCAAGAGCTTCCGAAGATTCATTGAACGCTGCCGTAGAAGTCAGTGTATTATGGAGGCAGCCTTTTGATTAAAGAATTTTCTACTCAATGTTCTTCTTAATTTGCAACAAGCCTGGATAAAAGGATTCAGTATGTTTGAGATCGTCTCAGAAGAGTTTGCTGAATGATAGTTATCTGATGATCAATTCTTGATTAAGATGTTAATTTTGATGTGCAGAAGTCGCAAACCCACTATTTGCGCTTAAACATTGGGAACTGTCGTCGACCAACTCATCAAATGGAGCCTCCACTTGGAAGCTGTTATTGCATTTGGGGACCCAGAGACTGATTTTAATCTTTTGGACGAGACGAAACGAGATAGTGGGATTCGACCCATCCTATCTGTTCAATCGACTTCAAATGACAGATTTTGAGTCATTCGATGAACAGAGGAGTAATTATTCCGGAATAAATGACTCAAACATACTCAAATCCAACTTCAAATCAATGACGCTGTTTAAACCAATGGGAATGATTGAAT
This sequence comes from Trialeurodes vaporariorum, assembly GCA_011764245.1. NCBI lineage: Eukaryota > Metazoa > Arthropoda > Insecta > Hemiptera > Aleyrodidae > Trialeurodes > Trialeurodes vaporariorum. The sequence goes on from VMOF01000001.1 coordinate 6,060,425, forward strand.
CCCGCTATTTCGTCTTGTCTCGTCCAAAAGAGCAAAATCAGCCCCCTAGTTGTCAGAAGCATCTTGTCTCATTTTTATTTATTTTTTGGCTTCAATGAATCTGCAATTCATCGTGAATTATTCTAATTAGCCAGGTATTAATGAGTGGCAGACATGCATCAAAGAACTTATCTTTCTTTTGCTCTTTCCATTTAAATACATGTGTTAAAAATGGATGGTAGTGTAGGGGCTGAAGTCACATGATAGAAGTAGTTTCAGAAGTGTAGGCGGACCTAGAGCAATAATCTTTGGAATTTGTCAACATTATTTCTGATATTACTCGATGAAAATGAATAAAAATGAAATTGAGTGTTCACTTTTCAATGAGGAAAACTTTAAACACAAAAGAATAAAGTCAGGGGCAAATTCGGTATTGATTTGAAGGAGTAAAAGTTGGAAATTTGCCAAAGATTATGGTTTTGGTCCGCCTACACTTCTGAAACTACCTATACCTTTTCTTTCCAGTGCTGGCAGATTTGGCAAAAAAAATACACACTACACTAAATTGTATGGAAATTTTTATTTTTTGCACCAAGTTTGGCAGCACTACTCTTTTCTACCTTTTTCTGACACATCCAACTTTATGGACTAAGAGAGAACTAGAAAGAGAGCAAAAATCCCACGCCCCCCCTCCACATTTGCGTGGGTTGGATCCGCCTTTGGAGTGAGTCTAAATAGATCTAGTTCTAGTGTTGCAAGAGTAATACTGAATGAAGATATTCATGTAAACCTATATTAAGAGGCTAATTTTTTTTTTAACTAGAAAGAGATGAAACCTGTTGAAACGCTGCACTTTTTCACTGGAGGAAACACCTCCAAAGTACTCCTTTTACAGAACTGACAGAATTTAGAATAATTCACTTTTGGGGCTTTCAATGAATCCTTGGTTACAGTCTTTTGCTGTCGTTCAATCATCTAAAGTCATTTGGCGGTCTTTTCATTTGGAATGACTAAACTGCTCCGCTGCCTGTTTGTATGTGTTTGCATGTTTGCAAAACAAGTCAGATCTGTTGCATGCTAAGTAATCTTGAAGAGAGTTGGTTGATTCTTAGGAATTTATTCTACCGGGAATACTTCCAGTTGCCCATCAAAAATTCTTGTCTTCAAAAAAGCGCAGTTTATTTAACTGAATCATTAGATAGGCCGGGATTTAGATATAGCCGGGAGCCATCATTTATACTGTTATTACTCAAATCTTTTTTTCAAAGAAACTAAATTAAAATGGCTTTTGAAACATCTATGGGGCTATTGCACACTTTTGCTATAAGCGATTTAATAGTCGATAATTGCGTAAAAACCTCAAAAAATAACGATGGCGGCACTAAAAACTTCCAAAATCCACTCCAAAACTCAATAAACGCAGTTACTTGCGCGAGCGTAATGGTGGCCGAAGGCACTAACAATGGGAGATTCCTATCTTAATTTCGTCACTCTTTCTATGCTGACAAGGATGATTCACAGAGTAATTAGTCATCAGAGTGATGATCCACATCCGATGAATGGTACCGCAACACCAAGTGACACCGGTGTCAAATGAAAGTAGTCTCTTATTGGTCACTTCTTGATGGAGTTTCAGAATCGTTAGATGGGAATCTCCCATTGTTAGTGCCTTCGGTCACCATTACGCTCCCGCAAATAACTGCGTTTATTGAGTTAACGAGTGGATTTTGGAAGTTTTTAGTGCCGCCATCGTTATTTTTTGAGGTTTTTACGCAATAATCGACTATTAAATCGCTTATAGCAAAAGTGTGCAATAGCCCCATTGTTTCATTATATAGGGAATTTAGATTAGAATATGTGGAAATCTTTGAATAATCTAGGGTTTTTAAGTAATTATAGATAAATTTCTTTCTTTTATGTAAATATGCGAATAATTTATTGATTTTGAAGAAGAGCTTTTCTTTAGAAATAAACTCAAATTTATTGAAGTGAAAAGGGAAACAAAAAATAAGAAAAAAAAATAGTGAATCACGTTCACTTCATCGATTAGTTTACCTTTTCGTATTGAGTGAACTGTTTTAAAGTGGAAACACTTGAAGAGGTAAGAGCGGAAAAGGTGTGATCATAGCCTGTCACGCTTGTCAAAGATTATGAAAATTTTTTTAAGAACGCATTAAGTATGTTGTAAAAAAAAGAAGAAAAAAAACGAAACCAAACAAACTTGAATAATAACTTACTGAATAAATGTAGAAACAAATGAGGGAATGAATAAAGAATAGGTATTTCACTGTACGTGTACTATGACTTACAAAAGAAAGTATCCTGGTTGAAATTTTAATTAATTTTAAGAGTCAATTAATTTTAATTATTATACTCCTCGACCAGTTTTAAAAATTTTTGCAGTTTTCAGGTATTTCATTGTCTAACAACATTTGCCATGCTCGAAAGTATGCCTTAAAAAATCTAAAGCTCTATGAATAATTATGGAAAACATAATCAAGGACCGTTTTGATGAGAGGACTTTTTTTTTAAGGTCATAGTACCTGCATCATCTAACATTAGCAGAAGCAGTTTTACAGTTTGATTGACAGAGAAAAAAAAATTAAATTAAATTAAATCTGGGAATTTACCAGGACGCAGCTGGGAATTTTCCCAGCCGCACATCATAAATCTTGAATAGGTATTCATTGCGAGAAAATTAGTTTGAGAGTCAAGTATCATGGTAAAATTTAGCCTCTTTTAAGTTAATAATCAGCTACCCCCTCCCCTCGCGCTTCTCACTAAATAACAAGCATGAGGGAAGTCATTTTTAAACGTGGGTGACTTGGAGGTCCTGTTTAGCATCCTTAAAATGCGATTTAAATCAACTGGACTCTTTGAGTGCTCGTTAATGGTTCGGATTTTCGAGAAAGTAGTTTTTCTGCTGTAAGTGCTGCATGAGAAGCCCACTTGTGAAACTACACTTGAGCCAGCTATTTTGGCTAATTAAACGTGACCATTCAGCATTCTTGTGTCGTATCCATAAAGTAACAAAATCGTTAATGGCGCTAGCCATCAGCCAAGTTAAAAAAAAAGACCAAGAGAGATTCAAAATACCAGTGTGATCCATCGCGTTGCTAAAGAGAGAATTAGCTTAAATTCCTCTTCAGCTCTCTTAAAACTGGTTTTGAATAACTTCAAGATGTTCTGTTCTTATCCCAAAAGTAGTTTGAAGGAAAAACACAGTTTTCAATAAAAAAAAAAAATTTAAAAAAAAATCAGCTGTTGTAAAAGCAGGAATGAAAAACGGGAAAAGAAACTTTAAGGCAGCAAAAGGATTCTGACTTTGAAGTGTGGGAAGCCCAAGTTACTTTGAAAGTTAGACGTTTCAAATCTTAAGCTGCTTAGTTTCTTAGATTTTTTTAATTTTGTCTACTTTATAATTTTTTTTTTTTTTTTCATTCATTCATTTTTTTTTATTATTTTTTGCTTTTATTTAATGTTTAAGCTTATCTTTTATCGTGCGTAAAGAGATAATTTACCACTTACTTGTTGTTTTAAGTTTTTAGCGCTCCATACATTGCTTTCATTGAACCATTAATACCCCTGCCCCTTATTCTTTTTAATGAAGCTCAGTGGAAACCATTGATGAAATTAGTGTGGTAAGTTTCAGATGATTCCAGGGTCGATTAGTTCTAACCATGGACACCACGTCGCGCTGCTGAAAAAGTCAACAGTTATTGGCTGAAATTGATAAATTTACGCTAAAAGCACATATTTGAGGAACGTCAGCGCCTGCAAGCATACTTCAGGAAGATACCCTGAAAGTTTCAAGCTGAAACACTCAAAAATAAAGCGGGAAATTATGAAAAACGAAAATTCCCATAAGCCTCAATGAGTGCGAGTGAGGCAGATAGACCTATTATCACCTGCACTCACTCTTACTCGCTGAGCTCATGGCAAAATGAATTTCTTAATTTATGGCTTTAATTCTAAACCAATTTTGCTCGTTTTGGGCTCAAAAAATCCATGAAAAATCTTGCAGGTGCTGATGTTGCTGGATGTTGAGTTTTTTCTTTGGTTTCAATTTAAAATGCGCCAAAAACACTACTATTCCTAAACGCGACTAGTGGCGCTATCCATCGGATTAAAATCTGGAAAAGTTTTACCTAGAATCACCTTAATAATTTTGATCTTACTCACATTTACATTAATTAAACCCAAGAAGGGGGGGGGGGTCGACTTACCTCCCACTCTCGATTTTCCTTTTGCAAAGAAAATGAAAATTTGTGGTCTTTTTCACCCTCATCAGAGACACCTTCAAGATTGAGATGGGAAATGTTTTGGAGCGAAACGCTTCATAAAAGTTTTCTGGTTGCGCTCCTGATTTTCATTGTTTTTTTCTTCTTACTCCTCCCTCCTTCACCCCTCCCACCATACCTTTACTCCCTTGTGACCCCTCCCTCCTGTTTACCTAGTGTTTAGATTTGAAGTCGAGTACTCACCTCTCTCCACTTATTAATTTAATTTACCTGGTAAAAATGAGCTGCTGCCCCATTTTTTTTTTTTTTTTTTTTTTGAAGAGTGCTTTTGATCTCAATTTTGCTTTATTATGTTGAGTTAATTTTCTTATTTGTTTTCTTTATGTTTTTGCTGAATTTTATTTTTGCTTCAAAATCACTAAATTAGAACTAAATGCCATGTAACAGGTGAATGACGATGTAGCTAATGACGCAAGTAGTCTCGTATCTAGAAAATATGTACCAAAAGCAGGACCTAGAGGCAGTAATGTCGGCCGAAGAATTATCAATGTTTATCAGAAACTTAGGAAATTTAGACCGCGTGCCTTTACCAGCTATCCCTGTAAACCCTGTTTATATACTCAATATTCAAATCGTTGGTTTTCTCATGACGAGTATCATTTAAGTGCTGATTCTCTGGTAAGTAACAAAATTTTATAGATTTATTTTTTACCCCCCAAAATTTGTTCCCTCTCACCTCCCCGCCATCCGTTATTCGTTTCAATCGTCAAAATTTGTATAATTGTGATTTTTCTTTACGTGTTTCTTCAGTTTCTTCATTCTACCCGAATCTTTTTCTTCCGTTTTTGTATCATTTATCTTGTTACTGAAGTTTAAACCCCTTTGAAAGTTAACAAACAAATGAATAAAAATAAAATTTGAAAATATTTATTGGGGGATAGTTAACGGTGAGTAGCCTTTTCTATGGAATCGTGGCCTGACAGCGATCAATCTTTCGCTTTATCTCAATTGTCAAATCATCAGTAATCATTAATGTTCTAGATGTGCTTGTTAGGTGTTTGTCTCTTGATTATTAACAGTCATTTTCAAAATTTCTATGTGCCAGTTTGTTCCCACAATCCTTCAACTATAGTTTATTACCCAGGGTGACCCTTGTTTACAAAATGTTCAAAATTCCTAGCTGTGTCATCACCTTAGAGTGACAATTTGCTTGGAAATGAACCTGGTGCAACTGTTTTTGCAAATTTCAATGCAAACTAGGGAAAAACAATTGAATCAAGTTTTAAATAGTCAATGCAAATTGAAATTCTTCATGTGGGGCCTCATCGGCTGAACAATTGTCTGTCTTATCGTTTGCATTGAAGTCAGGATAGGTATGTTGCTTAGTTCTAAGTACAATGGTTACTTGTGAAATTAATTATTTTTATCTATTTTTCCCCTTCCTCTGTAAAAAAAAAAAAATAAGTACAGCAAAGTGAAAATAATTTTTCCGAACAAATTATTGAAATATAGCAAAACAGACAAAGATTTCAATCTCCAAGGGACTTACTTAATTTGAAAATTTTCATACCAATTGAATTTTCAAATTTTGATTTATTTTTAATTTTCCTTGAAATTGGCAAAATTTAAGCCATTGCAATTTAAGCATTGCTGCCATACGACAGAATTTAACATCACAATACAGCAAAATGCTTGCACCAAACTGGGTTTATTTGTCAGAAGTGTAATTTTGTAAATAAGGGACATCGTAAAATACTATCCCTATGTGTTCGTTTTCATTTGTCTTATCGATCTTTCACTCACAATTATTAATGCCTTAATATTCAATGCCAAGTTGTCAAAAGTTGTTTGCATGAACCTTGAATGTAAAGGCAAACAATTTTGAATTTATAGCAGTATTAAATAATTATTAATGTTTCGATCTGATTGATTTTATTTTTTTAAAGAATTTTCAGTGAACTTTTTTAGAGAGATAATGGTGACATAACGCAGGTACTATGGGAGACACTGGTGGCGGAGCTGCCGATTTGAGTAGAATTAATGGCGTTTTGAAATTAACCGAAGATTGCACCAGTTGAGAAAAGATTAGAGTTTAGTTCAGTGTATGACTGTAATGCACAAAAATACTATCGTCTTTTATCTTTTCTTAACTGGTATACAGTCATTGATAACTTTGAAAACTTGCGGATATTTTAATTAATTAACGGCGTTTTCACTTATTGAGAGAAGATTACAGATCAGAGTATTTTCGTGCATTACAGTCATACACTGAATTGAACTATGTAATCTTTTCTCAACCGGTGGAATCGTCAGTGAATTAAAAAAGTCATTAAATCTACACAAATCGGCAGCTCTGGCTGTTGGTCCTATCAAGTTCAAAACTCTTTTACGGTGCTGGTTGGAAATGCACGGAATAAATAGTAAGAATATGAATTCAGATCCAAATCTCCTTTGCCAGCGAAGAGAAAATGACAGTTAAATAATAGCACCCCCATGGGAATGCCGTCATGTCTCCATTATTACTTCTTTCACTAAAATCTGATTATGTTTGTGAGTGAATTTTGGAGTATTTAAAGTCCTCATTGGTTTTTTGTTGTTTTTCATGCAAATGTCAACATTCCATTAATTTATAGCAAAATTTTGCTACTGCTGCAATGCCGCATTACTTTTTTTTTTTTTTTTGTCTATTAGCGTTAGTCTAATTATATTTCATTGATACCTAAAAATCTCAAGAAGTAGGTCTCCAGCTATGCGGGGTATTGCATGACCAACTTTACGAATCTCTTCATTCATTGGTTAACTTGGACCTTTCCATGACTGCTATTCCCTGCAATTAAAAGCTTGGACATTCATATGTTTGCCTCATCACTGGACACTGGTCTATGATGTTGGAGGATTATTCCTCAACATTTTCATTTTGTTTTATTGCATTAACTTACGCATTTTTTTTTTTTTTTTCAATCTTTTACAAGAATGCTGTCACTGATTGCCATTACAAACGTAATATTGTTATTTTTTCTTGAAGCAGACTGAATCTGTCAATAGCTGATTAATGTAATTATGAGCAAACAAATTATGTGTAAATCAACTGGAGTCCTTTGAGGTGACCATAATAGTTATTGATATTTGTATTTTTGTTTCAGAAAGAAGATTTTGACTCTGAAGATGACAAGCATGATTTGTCTGCAAAAATCCCCTCTGGGACCAACAAAACTCCTAATGTGCTCAATATCCTATTATCTAATGTTCCTGAAAGGTATCGGACTTAAAGCAAAATGCTTACTATTCATAATTTATCTTCTGCTTAATCCTTTTACCTCCAGGTTACTAAGATATATCCTCACTTGCTTGAATTAAGTGGGTCGCCAAATATTCCTACTCCGCTGTGTTTATTTTGCCTATCCCATGCATTGAAGGCACTTCCTACCCACCCGCACCCACAGTTGTAGTCATTCACAAAATTGCAACAGACTGTGGCTGTTTAAATTAGGAAATGAGAAAAAAACCTTAAAAAAATTGACTCCTTGTTGACTCATAGCAGTGGAAACTTGGACTCGTAATCAGCCGCTGCTCTGGTAGAGGGCTCTACTGCCCAATAAATCGAAATTATCGTTTTTAACGATTATAGAAAAAACAAACTCAAAACGCACTCGGCCCTGAAAAGCTTTTAAAAAAGGCAAGGGAAAAAATAATCATTATTTAATTACTATTTAATTATCATTTAATTTGTGTTGAACCTTTCTTTGTAATTTATGTTGGTGGAATAAAATCAATTTGAATTAAATTATTGATGATCTTTATCGTTTTATAGGTGGATACAGGAATTTGTCTTTCTCTCTCCTCCCATTTGAACACATGTGTCAGAAAAGGATGGAGATAGAGGCTAAAGTCATGTGATGGCCGTCTATGCTATCCTCTACTAACACATGTGTTCAAATGGCCGGAGAGAGAGAAAGAAGAATTCCTGTGTATTGTTGTATGTCAATGTCAGTTGTATGTCAATGTATAACAATGTCATGTATTGTTTTGCAATCCTGTCTGTAGTGTCTCTTCTCATTTTCGGAATGCAAATCAGCAAGTGCCTGAAACAAGAGTGCCCTCACTTACAAAACTACGTAGAAAGATCATAATAAGAAGAGGGTACTACAGACAGGGAAAACCAAAAAATATCAGGAATTTTGGCTCTACTGGAAAAAATCAGAAAAATCTCAGGAAACTCACTAGGGTCAGGAATTTTTTTCCTATTTTGAATAAATGTAGGAACTGGGAAGAAAAATCATCTTTTATAACTTTTTTTTGTTTGGTGTTTCTTCAACCTTTCAGAAGTACTTGCATTTTTAATTTTTTCTATTCGAATCCTGATTAAAAAAAAAAAAAAAAAAAAAAAAATAAATGATGAAATGTTACAAATTCCGTTTTAGAGACTGGTGCAATAGATAAGGAAATTTTGAAGAATAAGTTAGGAAACATAAAAAAATTGAGAATTTTCAATGTTTAATTTTTTTTGATACTCTGAAAAAGATTTCGAAATGACAAGAAGGCAATGAAGATATTTCACTCCCAAAAAGAACTATCCCATAGAATAGTTATCAACTACTTAGTGTCAAAAAATGTAAAAAGAAAATTCAAATCTTTTTACCATAGTCTAAAAGAGTAAATAAACACACAAGTGCGATGTCTCTTAGGTGTTATTTTGATCAAACTTGTTTGATATCATGAAAACAAAGAAAAATAAAATCATATTTACAAGCAACAAATGAGCTGAAGACAGATTTATTTTTCCAGATGGAGGAATTGGACCATTCGCGGAATTTTCACCCTCTTGCTTATCGGCGTCTTTTGTTTGACAATTTATGGAGGCCCGCTCGCTCTTATGGTCATTGTAAGTTTTTCAATTCTTTCTCTTTCAAACCCAATAAGAAAGAAGGGTGCACTCTAGCTGTAAACCCCTGTAAATTTGAATTTGGTATGAACAAAAATTTGTCAACTCTGCAATCATCTTTGAAATTTTGCCAAAAACTTGCATTCTCCAGATAAACTCAAGTCCCCTGTTTTGACCAGTTTTTGAAGAGGAAAGGAATACATGCTCATCAGTTTAAATTGTTTGTTTGTTTGTTTTTTTTTTCTTGGACTGTTTAAATTTGTGCGACAGTTTTTCCAATCAGTGGTTAAAATCATGTTCATAGAAATGGCTTTTATTCTGCAATTAAAATTGCTTTCTTCTCACTATCCTCAATATGTCAAACCCCTTTCCCCCTCAGAAAGGTAAGCTTTCTCAATAGTTTGAAAGTTGCAAGCAGCGTTAGACTTGAGTGTGTGGTTGAATCAAATTTTGCCCTGAATTACTTCATCCAGAAGCGAAAAACAAATTATAATTTAAGAATGAATTAAAGTTTTCCACGGCTAGCATGAGCTTGCATGGCACGCTTATTAACAATGCAAATGTTCACATGAGGATTGGGAAGCATAAACTTCATCACTGACTGTCTCCCCTATGCCTCAGTCTAATATCCCAGTCGTATTCTTATGGCTTCTTTTTCCAATAAAACACCTCAAGCTTATTAATTGGCTTTGATGTTTGATGATTATGTAATCCCATGTTTTACTATTTCACTGGATTTTTCCCCCTCTTCCGCTCTTTCTCACATCATCAGCTCAACGCTCTCCAGGAAGATCATTTTCACTCTGTTCATGCCGTAAGGCAGCCGTGAGATATTCGGGGATTTACAGCAAGAGTGCACCCTTCTTTCTTATTGGGGGGGGGGGGGGGGGGGTTCACACTTTCAGTTTTTAGACCCAAGGGTTCAACTTACACGAAAAAAAAAAAAACTACGGTGAAAATAACCATACGGATACCTGATTTTGGCACCTGCTAGATGTTATGGTAGTGTTAACCAGATGTATACTATGTTTTGATTAGGTACTAAGTGATGTTACCTGATTGCATGTTGAATTTACTCAAAGTATCGGTAAATGTACCATACTTATGTTCAAGTTTACCATAACATCTAGCAGGTGCCAAAATCAGGTATCCGTATGGTTATTTTCACTAATCTTTTTTTTCCGTGTATTTGACTTGACACAAGCTGACTGTCGTGGTAGGCATGGTGAGGAAGGGAGGGGATATGAACCAATTTAATATTGTGGCTTATGGAGTTGTGACACGAAACTGTTTCAAAAGAATGCAAATTACTTATAGTTTTCAAAATTACATAGTTATGATATGATTGATATGCAGCTTATGTTAAAGTTAAAATTGGCGAGTTTAAATGAAAGTTTTGGTCTATTTGACTGCAAGATATTTATGATAGAAAGCACAGCAGGGAGGTTTTGTGCTCCCCAGCTTTGAATGTTTTGCCCCAGCGTTTTGGGCATTGAACCCAGAGACAAATAGAGAGGGAGCAATAACTGGCTGCAGCCAAATTCTCGCGGATTCATAGAAAACATCACAGGGTGTTGAACGTTGACAGTCGGTAAACAAGGTGGGGACAGGCAGAATAGGCCGGAAAGAGAAGAGGAAGGTACTCACCGTTCAACCTCCTGGAACATTTTTGATGAAGCCGAGAGAATTCAGCGTGCCCCAAATCTTCCCTATGTATTTTAGCGTAGAGCTGAAAGAGTCGGTTTGCGGTTCGGTTTTGATTCACACGCCATTTACTCCATTTAAGTTTTCCTCCGAACCGGTTCTTATGTTCGCGAATCAGTTCGGACGGGTCTGACTGGAAGAAAATTGCTCTGATGAAAAAAAAAGCATTTTATTTTATTTTATTTTTTCTTTTGCTTTTGTCATAAATAAAAGAGAAAAAAATTCTAATTGTTTTTGGAAGAACTCATCATTATTTGATCGCATTACAAAGCCTTGCTTTTCTCATTTCTCTTTTATCAGAAAAAGGGTGGTTACCATAGCGATGTTTTATTTTCGATGTGCCTTTTTTATATGCGGGTAGTTCGCAAATTTGCGGTACATTGATTGCAGAATAAGTGCTGAAACTTTTAAAGCTTATTCCTTTACACTTTTGGTCAAAACCGTTTTATAAAAAACAGTTGAATAGATAGCTGTACGTACCACGCAGTCTCCTTCTATAATGTCGTCGGTAATAACCAAGATGTAGCCTTTTGAAAATGCTGTCAAAGATGTCAATTCTTGTCATAACTGTAGACCCTACTCACTATTGTCTCTATTGCTTTGCACCAAGTATTCATTGACTCATCAATTTTATAACCATTATTTGTTTTCAGACTTTGATCGTTCAAGTGAAATGTTTCGAAGAGATTATCAACATCGGATACGCTGTTTATCGAATCCATGGTCTACCCTGGTTTCGGTCGCTCTCTTGGTACTTCCTAATCACGTCAAATTACTTTTTCTATGGTGAAAGTTTGGTTGATTATTTTGGTGTGGTGATAAGTCGTACCGTAAGTATTGCCTGGCCAGCGTGTTTTCTATGATCATTTGATTTTCCCATCATTTTTCGGCATTAATCTTCACTTGAAGCTTGAAAACTTTTAAATCCTAAAAAAAAAAAAAAAAAAAAAAAAATTATTTGATTGAAAGAATCAAAATAATAACAACAGTAATAATAATAATGATTTTTTTATTCATAAATCAAACATGGAACATGGCATAGTGTCAGGTATAAACAAATTCAGGAAAATAGGTCAAAAAGACTTATTGTTTTGAGACTGGTAATAGAATAAAGACATTCACCAAATATCAACACGTTGCGTTCTCTCTTAAATATTTTCTCAATGAAACTTCATTCTGAATAGACAGTGGGAGTTTGTAAAGTAAAAAAAAAGACAGCATTAAACCAATAGGATTAATCATTTTCAACTGTCTCTTATCTTGTCACACGAAAGTACAAAATCAGCCTGCAAGGGAATGTTACTTGAGAATCTATGTCGCAAAAGAGCTGGAGGAAATGAAGGCTAAACAATGAAAAAAGTTTTTTTCTCAATTTCAAGGATTTCCAAAAAAATGTTACCCATTCTTTATCAAAATTTTGTGATCCTTTTATAAATTTTTTTTGGTGATTTCTTTCAGGACTACTTGCGCGTGTTGGTAACGTATCACCGATTCTTTTCATTTTGCTTGTACTGCATTGGATTCGTTTGGTTTGTCCTTTCCCTGGTTCATAAGTACTACATGAAACAGTTTTCGTTATTTGCATGGACTCACGTTGCATTGCTAATTGTTGTTACCCAAAGTTACCTCATCATCCAAAACATTTTTGAAGGACTTATATGGTGAGTTTCCTTTTATAAATTATCTCCGCATTTCATTCAATTGCTCCATTTATTCTCAAAAAATTTTCTCTTACGTTTACTGAAAGCAGGTATCAGTGAATGAGTCTGATGCAAACTTTTACAACAGCAATTCTGAGTAAAATGACTCGAAAATAAAAATACAAGCTTTGAAAATTATGAAAGTTCACCCAGACAGCAGTTCGATTGTTCATTTGTGTGTAGCGAAAAGCTTGCAGCAGTCCCTGTATAATTTTACCCACACATACTTTCAGAACAACTAGCCAAGTTAACCCATTGACATGTATAGACGAGTTTGACTCGTCCTCGGTCTTCTGGGGCAGATATGCATTGACGAGTCTTACTTGTCCAGTTACTAAGCAACCTATAAGGTCGTAGTTCTCCGTTTCCTGAGAGATAGTGCCACGCGCATTAATGATGGGGTAATTAGAGACACGGTGGCCAACATTTTACAGTTTTTTCTTTTTTTCTTCTTACATTGGTTGAACTGATATCAGTCGTGAGAACTTAACCTCAAAATTTTCTTTAATTCTGTAAACAAATAGAAAAGTGCTTGTGTCTCTGTCACCAATGTTATGTATAAATCTTATTCTCAGGTAAAAAAGTCAAACAAATCAAAAACTTTAAAAGAAAAATCAAAAAATCTCAAAAACTGGCATGGGAACGGTTAGAAACTAAAAATGGCATCAAGTATTAAAATGGCCGGTTTACCCTAAAATTCATCAGTATTCCTCCTCAAGTCAAAAAGAAAGAAAAAAATTACAAATCACAGAAATGGGCGGGGGAACTGTTTGGAACCGAAAATAACATCGAAACTTAGCATGAGCGTTTTACCCTAAAATTAATTAGTATTTCTGGGCGCGGCGGGCTAAAATTAATTCACATATCAATGGGTTAAAGCAAAGATTGTTTAATCAATTATTAATCAGGAACCTATTAATTAAGACTTGGCTGAACTTTGTGTTCTTTTTCAAGTTCATCAAGCCCCTGAATAAAATGAGCTACGAAGTGCATACATTTTGGTCCAGTTAAAATTTATGCTCTTGTTGTCAATCTGTGCCATGTGAATCTTTTCAATGAACTAAGAATGTAAATACTCTTGATCCTAATCTTTGTACTACTGGAACGCTTATCTATAATCTCATCTATAATCTCATTTATAATACTCGCTCCCAAAGACTTCAAATTTTGGGTAGAAATGGGGTGAATTCAAAAAAAATGTGGCAATATTATCTTTTTTCGGCAGGCAAAATCTGTGGATCTTTAGATGAAAAGTTTTGTCTTAGCCTTGCAATCAAAGTGGTGACTCGTTTTCATTTTATTTTTGGCTTTATTTTTCTGTATTTAATTATGAAGGCGTATTCCTTGGAAACTTCCTCCCTTTTCATTCGATCTACAGCTTTTATCGTGTCAAAACTTTCATTATTGAGTTCTCTTGTCTCAACTTTCATACCTCTTATCGGAACTCCAAGCCTTGCAGTTTCAGATAACTTCAAGGAAACAGTTGACCTAGAAATTTTATAAACCGCGAGATGTAACCCAACGAGCTGTAGCGATATAGAGACTGATACATGTTATAACTTATAAGTTCTTTTTCAAAGTGTGACAGCATTGGGGATCTGAATCTGATTTGTTTGCCTTACTTTTTTTAACCTTAAATCAAAAGTTGTGATTAATCCAGTGGAAATTGGTTCTAAACGAAAGTGCACGTGTTTAAGAGTGGCTATCTAGCTAAGAATTTTAATACAGCTATGCAGGTGAGAAAATGGGGCTATTGCACACTTTCGCTATTAGCTATTTAATAGTCGATTTTGGCATAAAAACCTCAAAAAATAACGATGGCGGCACTAAAAACTTCCAAAATCCACTCCTAAACTCAATAAACGCAGTTATTTGCGTGAGCGTAATGGTGGCCGAAGGCACTAACAATGGGAGATTCCCCTCTAACAATTCTGAAACTCCATCAAGAAGTGACCAATAAGAGACTACTTTCATTTGACACCGGTGTCACTAGGTGTTGCGGCACCATTCATCAGATGTGGATCATTTCTCTGATGACTAATTACTCTGTGAATCATCCTTGTCAACATAGAAAGAGTGACGAAATTAAGATAGGAATCTCCCATTGTTAGTGCCTTCGGCCACCATTACGCTCGCGCAAATAATTGCATTTATTGAGTTTAGGAGTGGATTTTGGAAGTTTTTAGTGCCGCCATCGTTATTTCTTGAGGTTTTTACGCCATAATCGACTATTAGATCGCTTATAGCAAAAGTGTGCAATAGCCCCATTTAGTTTGTTTCCATTATCTGTCAGTTTGTTTATTGTGCAAACTCTTCAAGAAGAAACAGTTTTATCGATTTCTGTGTTCAGATAGCCACTCTAGAACACTTGCACTTTTGTTTATAGCCAATTTCTATGTATTTGTCACAATTTTTTTTTTTTTTAAATTGAAAGGTTATAAAATACGAGGCAAACAAACTGAGCCTGTTTGAAAAACGTCCTTAAGGGATTTCCATCATGGCTACCTTGGTGAAGTTTTATTCTAACGCCCTACAAATCCTCTCTATCGCTATAGCTCGTTGGTGTAACCCAATGAGCTTTAACTTTAGAGTGGCAGCGGGATGGTCCACCTTGTGCCACACAGGGTAGAAGGTGTTCACGCCAAAGTTGCCATGGTTTCAACGAAGACTTAGGTTAGTTCTTCTAGAGTAAGAGTCGTGAGTTGGAGGCCTCCAAGAGTCGATCAAGTGAAGAAGTCTCATCAATTATTTAGTTGTTTTATTATAATTACAGTGCTAAGTTGCATAAATGTTATGGATCTACGAAGTTATATTGTGGTAATTAAGCTTTCCATTGTTCACAAATACATAGAATTCAGTTGCTGTCAGTTGCTTTCATACGATACCGTTTCGGTCATTATTCCTTCTTCGTAAACCTTACGAAACGTACTTTTGAGAAATATCAGAAAAAACATGGTGCCGTGACCAGGAACATGGTGCCGTGACCAGGAACATGGTGCCGTGACCAGGAACATGGTGCCGTGACCAGGAACATGGTGCCGTGACCAGGAACATGGTGCCGTGACCTTGAAATTTTATAATCCCGGGTAAAAGCGGAATTTGGACGGCAGATTCCAAGGTTTGAGGTTAAATTTTGTAGGTCGTTTCCAGCGATGCCCGAGTTTGTTTACGGAGCGACCGGAAACGACCTACTAAACTTAACCTCAAAATCGATTTTTACGGGAAGATGGCAGCGTTCTAGGTGGCAACAATGAACCAGCGGAACGTTCCTTGATGTGCCACTCTAAAGTTATAACTCATTGGTGTAACCAGAGGGGACCAAGTTTTTCCAAATAAACCAGCTGGTTATAAGTTTTACTTATAGTTTTCTGCTCGCTCCTAATGATTTTGTCGTTATTTTTTTTTTGTTCCCTGCCTCCCTTCCCCTCTTTAATTTGCCTCATCTCATTCATTGTTTTCTTTCCCACCAGGTTTATTGTACCTGTTTCAATGATCGTGATCAATGACATGATGGCTTATGTGTTTGGTTTCTTCTTCGGCCGAACTCCTCTAATTAAATTATCGCCAAAGAAAACGTGGGAGGGTTTCATCGGTGGAGGTTTCTCAACGGTTGTTTTCGGGTCCATGGTAAGTTCTTTCATAATTGGTTACTCACTGAAAAACAAGCTGTTTAGGCTTTCTTGGAGCAAAAAAGAGTCACAGACACTTAAAAAGTCCACTCTAAAGAGTCGATGAGGGGAAAGATGAGAATTGAGAAGAGGAACTTATGGAATCAGACCAGAATGCCAGTGGATCCGCCTTTCTGCCACTGGTTCACACAGTCAAACTCAACCTTCAAATTTGTTTGCATCGTTGACTGAGACTCCTTTCAAATTCCTAAAGCATCATGGCCTCACTCCCGGGAATAACTAGGTTAGTCCAAAAGAACGCCAATTTTCCGTTTATGTATGGAAGATCGTTAACTGTTTATACTCGGGGGAGTTGGAATTGCCTGTAAGACAAATTGAAGGTGCCCGGCAAAGCCTTATCTTATTAGTGTTTTCATCAACTTTTGAGTTTAGCCGAAACGAAGACTGAAACCATATTAAATAGACTAAAGGAGAAAAACGAGTTCACTGGGGCTTGGCCCATATGGGGTTAAAGAATTTTCATCAAGGGACTCAAGTTACCTAGTACCTCTCTGAAAGGACTTAGATAATCCTTCTGGTTTTGTTTTATAAACTCAGTTAAAGCGCTGATGCCCCTCTCCCCCTCTTTTTGAAGCAACTCATTTTAAAAAATTTTAATGTTTTGATTTTCAGCTGTCTTGCTTCCTCTGTCAGTATCAATATTTCATCTGTCCAATTGAGTACAGTGAAAAATTGGGACGTATGTCGATGGACTGTGAGCCGTCCCCACTTTTCAGACCACAGGAATATTTATTACCAGAATCTTTCTCTCCTTTATTGAAATTGGTAAGTGCTTGTACTGTCTCATTACAGTAGAATCTTGTTAACTCGAATCTTCAGGGACTCCGAAAAAATTCGAGTTAACGTGAGCTTCGAGATATCCGATTCTCGCGTTAAGTCGAATTTGCGCAAAAATCTAAAAAAATTCGAGCTATCTGAAGTGTGCCGCGTTAAAGGATTCAACTAGACAAGAAGAATAAGGCAAAATAAAAAGCTACTACGCAGCCATTATCAGCCTAAAGTATTCCCTCAAAAATCTATCGTCTATGAGTCGCGTGGCGAGGCGGCTTGTCAGATTTCAGATTGGCGCCAGCGGCGTGAACTGCAGTCAGCGAGTCAGAACACCGAGTCCAGGAGGACGCGTGAGGAGGGAGCAGATAAGAAGTAACACCACCGGCGTGGCGTGGCGTGGCATGGCATGGCATAGCGCTGAAAGCACACCAAGATATCAATGCGAGACTCTCGAGGAGAAGGGGGAGAAAATCGGAGGAAAGTCGGAGATGCATGGAAGTTGAGAGACTGAATAGCGCCTATCGCGCTGTCGGCAGAGAGAGGAGCGCCGAGACTGGTCGAGAGTTGCAGTCGCCACCTTGCGTTCGTACTTGTTCGGCTGTCTCCGCGGCTCAAAGTAACGCGAAGTAAACAAAGGAGAAGGATGATCCAGAATCACGCATTGCATGGTGGTTAATGATGGATGGAAGCTTTCGTCGGTTTGAGATTGGGGTACTTTTCGACTTTAACTGGGATTATTTTTCGATTTGTGGGGAAAAAATTCATCATTGGACTAAAATTTTGGTCGAGTAAACGAGATATTCGAGTTATGTGGCAGTTTTTGGTCATTTTCTTATGGAAGTTTCACAGGACCGCAAAAAAATTTGAGGTAACACGATTTTCGAGTTATCCGAGGTCGAGTTAACGAGATTCTTCTGTATTTGCTTTCTCTTTATGTCTGTTCAAGTGATGCTATTGGCATTTCTGATCGTTGATTTTAGTTTTTGCTGTACAATATTTTTTTATTGAATCAAAGAAAAAAGGGGGGAAGGAGCATGAGTCTTTTGGACTTCAATTGCTGGCAAGTACAAATTCATAATTTGACTCATTGCCTTACTCTGACGTGATATCGCATCATGCATGCTCCTGGGTCAGACCTTCTTTGACGTAATATTGCAAATCAAAGAAAAACATTGAACCCTGCAGGAAGTTATAGTTGAAAAGGAGCTTACTACGCTGACACATATGCGTATTCAGAAATGAATGTGGTGACCTTCGGGCAAGAGAGAATTTGACAAAGAGTGGGCAATAAGCGGCGTTATAAAATGTGCGTTGCCCCTTGGATATTTATCCTGAGGTATAATGACTCATGACTCGGGATTTAACTAAAAAATAAGTCAGAATGCGCTTTTTTAAATTGTCGCCTGAATGGTTGAATTAAGTGTGATTGAATGGAGGTAAAGCCATTTGATTTTCACTGAACTGAGAATGAAAACAAAACATTGTTTTTGACAACGTGCTTGTAAAAAAATTGAAAAAATTTTACAAAATTGTAAAAATTGTAAAAAATTGTAAAAATGGTATCGCAATAGATTAATGGTTGCAGCAGTGGTGCATTTTTTTAAAATCAATTTAGTTATTTTAAATATTTCTTTGATTCTTTTGTTAAACTTTTTTTCCTGTAAATTTTCTGTTTTCAGTTCGGACTCAAAACTTCAATGAGTGTTTATCCGTTTGTTCTACATTCTCTATCCATGTCAGTCTTTAGTTCTGTCATCGGTCCATTCGGTGGATTCTTTGCGAGTGGCTTCAAACGGGCATTTAAAATTAAGGTGAGCTCCTGAATCTAAAAACCAATTGTACGTAGAACATTCTCTTTTTTTATCTTTTGTTATCTTATCGTCAGTCAAAAATTGGGAATACATTTTTTTCGATTGATAAAAATTATTTAACTGTGGATATCAAGTATAAAGTGACAAAAAATAATCAGAGGAAATTAACTTTTGGGCAGCCAAACGCAGTTTGAAGACCACCTGCCTCCTTTTTTTTAGTGGCATCCTAACTGATGATGATGATATTCAAATATTTGGTTATTTTCTTTAATCACACTACCAAAATTAGATTTTATCATTTAGAATCTATTTAACCTAATGAAACTCAATCCAACTACGGTTCAAATGCTAATAATCAAGCTGCTGGTTTGAAGAGCTGTTGCTAATTTTTCCAACTCTCTTTTGTTGATTTATATTATTAAGTTTGCTGAGAAAAAAAATATGCAAACTAACTTTTAGAACGACCTATGTATTTTGGAGTTTTATAAATGCCGCTGGGCGCTAACTTTCTACTAAAGCATATTCTTCTGTCATAACTATCAAAATAATTTTATTGCGTATGTCTAGTAAAATGGTAATATCCTGTAAATGAGTGGAAAGCTATTCTTACCATAAACTGGTAAAAAAATGTAATTCAAATGTTTTCTTTCGTGCAGGACTTTGGCGATGTGATTCCCGGGCATGGCGGTATCATGGATAGGTTCGACTGTCAGTATCTAATGGCCACATTCGTCAATGTCTATATTTCCAGTTTTATCCGCACCCCGTCACCTCAAAAGCTACTGCAGCAAGTAAGTTTCATTTCCTGAAGTATTTATGACTTCAACATGCCCTCCAGGCTGCGTTTTCTGACTTGACCTGGGTGGCTACCACCACTTATAATCTCGTGTCAATGGATGATTAAACTTTATTACACTGAAAGCAGGGAGTCAAATGGTTGGAAAATTTGGTTGGGTTCAAGGTTTAGAACATGGAAAGAACAGTTCAATTGAAAAGTTCTCTTAGCTATTTATGAGCATATGTATTTCCCATGTACATATAGGTTTTTATTTATATTTATTAATACACAAGCAGAAACCACAGGAAAAAAGATAAAAAAAGCAAAATATCCAGATAACCAATAAAAAGACGAAAGAAAATAATGTACACTTTTAGGGACAATGAAAGACAGTTAAATAATATGTTTTAAAATAGAATCTGTGAAGCATCATCATACTTACACGGAACAAAAGCGTTCATAGAAAGAACCAAAAAAAGTTTTGCAGACACGATTTGATAAGCTATAAAAAAAGTTTGAGGGCATATGCCCCAACAAGAGTCTTAAAATCTTCTATCTCAGCAAAGCGATTTAAACGGGAGAGCCAATCCTAAAAGTTTCCTTCAAGGAAAGCTAAATGCTGTTGATCTTTGTGGTGGCCATAACCGCCACATTCTGTTCAAAAACCTACAGTTTAATGAACAAAAGAGACCATAAAAAGAACCAAAAAAAGTTTTGTAGACACGATTTCATAAGCTATAAAAAAAGTTTGAGGGCATATGCTCCAGCAAGAGTCTTAAAATATTCTATCTCAGCAAAGCGATTTAAAAGGGAGAGCCAATCCTAAAAGTTTCCTTAGAGGAAGGCTAAATGCTGTTGAACTTTGTGGTGGCCGTAACTGCCACATTCTGTTCAAAAACCTACAGTTTAATACCTAATTTACTATTTATGTAAAGGTTGCAAAGGTTGTTTTTTCGTGTTCACTAGTCGTCCGCGAGACTGTGAGCATTAGGCACCTCCTCGTGGTCCCGTCCGGACGCCAAGGAGGTTGATCATCATGGATCGTCTGCTGTGAGAGGAAGCAGTTGTGGTACTGCTTCGGTCTCATAGTGGACAGAGTGGTGACATCTGATATGGTGACCAAGGTTCTACGCGTCGGTTGTGAAGTGAAGTGAGATGAAGTGAAGTGAAGTGAAGTGAAGTGAAGTGAAATGAAGTGAAGTAAATGAAATAGAGTGAAGCAAAGTGAAGTAAAGTGAAGCAAAGTGAAGTGGAGTGAAGTGAAGTGAAGTGAAGCAAAGCGAAGTGTTGAAATGGAGTCAAGTCAAGTGAAGGAAAATAAGGTGCAGTAATGTGAATGGAATAGCATGATGGAACTGTCTAAATATTGCTTCATAGAAATGATGGCGCATTATGTATTCTTGTATACCTCAAAACGATTAAAATTATGATTGCTTTTACATTTATGAAGGAGAATATTATGCGGTCCAAGAGGCAGTTACATCGTCCGAGTCATCTCAAGAAGCTGCATTGAAATTAAGCTTCAAGAACGGGAGTGCACAGGCAAATGCACGGTAGTCCAAGTTGATGAGGTGGTGGACCATGTCGGACTGCGACAATGTGCTGCAAAGTGTTGACCGCAAATGCAAACAGAACTACAGGGACAGTAAATGATCCAAGAGTTGTGGATGGAGGAAGCCCCAAGCAGATTTCTGATTATGATGGAGCTCATGGAAGAATTTAAGCTGAGCCCAACCATAGACAGGTTGTCAGTCAGAAGTCTCAGTTGGTTGGACAGGCCTTTGATGGAGGGAGTCAAACTAAGCAAGTCATCCGTAAAAGTAAGAATACATGAGCATTGGATGGAGCCAGGAGAGTTAACAGAGTGCAGTGTATCTGGGCAGCAGTGGAAGGAATTGCTTATGTAGAGCCTAGATAAACTAGTAGCCAGAGATTGAGCAGTCTACGTTACGTCAAAACGAGTGTCGAAGAACGGTGTTCGCTGTCCCTTCCACTGAGTACAGACCTTCCCTCTGAGATACTTCTAGAGGCTTTTCTGGAAGTCAGACATTTGGATATTAGAGATTTCTGCAGTGCTGCTCAGCAAGGAAGGAGCGGTATGATCAATGCTGCCAAAGCTTTCTGCAGATCCAAAGCAGCGACAGCGTGTTCTGGAAGCATTCTGTTGCTCAGCTAAGAGATGATGGACAGTGGAAAGATGATCATGTATGATGCATGGTTGCAGGAAACTGGCCTAATATGCGGGAAATGCGCCTCTTTCTGATGGAACTAGATATGGAAGTAAATTTTGCAAACACAACCGGAGCCACAACCATTGAAGAACTTAGATCATGAGAAGGGTGATCCTGGGAAGAGGAGACGCAGTAAAAGTTGGTGTGAAAGGGAGCAAAACAGGCAGCTACCACCCGAGAAATTTTGCAACTGTTAAATTGCCAGGGTCGCATGGCACGATTCCTGAAGGGAACTGCATGG
The DNA here is from genome assembly GCA_011764245.1 of Trialeurodes vaporariorum. Lineage (NCBI taxonomy): Eukaryota > Metazoa > Arthropoda > Insecta > Hemiptera > Aleyrodidae > Trialeurodes > Trialeurodes vaporariorum. Next base: position 6,082,452 of record VMOF01000001.1, read on the forward strand.
TAACGCGAAATTTGAATGTCACTGGGACTGGGACTTTCGGACGCAAAACAAACCGACTAGTAAAGATCGAATGTGTGAATCAGGGGGTAAATGCCGTAAAACATCGTGAGGTTGCAGGATGTTTCAGGGCTGAACCGGTTACAGAAGATAGAAAATATGCGATTAAAAGTGATAGGTACCGTGATCCGAGGCGTGAAGAAGGCGTAGATGGGCGGAAGGCCAGGAAGCATTGGCCGGCGACCATGATTTGGGTTGTGCTGAGGAGACAGGTGGAAGAAGGGAGAGGGAGCGTTGCTGATGCAAATGATGAGAGGTAGAGGTATATTATATCATGGACAATGATAAGAAATGAGTTGAGTCACCCATAATACTTAGCACTGCAGTGGACCTCCCAATACCTTGTGCACTGCAGGAAGACCTTCCTTATTCAGGGTGTTCCGCACTGTGGCGGTATCCCGGTGTGTCTTTCCGCATCCTTTTCCCTTCTTACATGTTCAGGCCTGTCGTTCGCTCTGAAATATGGGCATAAGAGCTACCTCCGAAAGCTAGGGCGACAGAACCTTATCTATCTAGGTTGCAAAGGTTGTTTTTTAACTGTTTTACGGGGAGTGTTACACAATTGTCATGCGTACTATTTTATTTAACATGGGATCAGTAGCGTACGCAGGAATATGCCTCTCTTTCTCTTCTCCCGTTTGAATGTATGTGCTGGAAAAGGAAAGCAATAGGGGCTGAAGTCTCGTTTTAGCCCCTGTTCTTGTCCTTTTCTAACACACGTGCTCTAATGGGGCAAAAGAGAGAAAGACAAATTCCTGCGTACGCTACTGCATGGGATTAAATGGAATTGAAATAGACATTTTGTTAAAAATTGTGTAACCCATCAAAACTCTTAGAAAATTGTCCTCCTTGGAATGGTCTAAAAAAATCTAAAAAATAGTCAAATCCCAAAATGCGTGCATGAAAGGGTTAAGATAGATGTAAGATTAAGTGCCATTAAACTGTTGCCAAATGCTTATTTTCAGGTGTCAAAGACAAATTTCATTTCACATTGTTAATTATTTTATGTAACCTGGTTATTTTCTAACCTTGGGATCTGTCTTTAATGATTTGTTTGTTTGTTTGTTAGGTTTTTACTTTGAAGCCAGAGCAGCAGTTGCAATTGTATTACTCTCTAAAAGAAACATTGGAAAATCACCGAATTTTGAACAGCTTCGAGTAGATGTACAAATCGTAAAGAGTCTAGCCATTCAGTTATTTTTTTTTTTTTTTTTTTTATCAAAATGACATCCTTCACCTTATCTTACAGTTTCTAAGAAAGTTATTCTATTCTTATTCTTCCTTGTTTCACGTGTTAAATCTCAAAGGCAAGAGATCCCTATCACATCGTTTAAGTTTTGTTTGCAAGATATATTCCGTCTCCAGGATGCATCCACTGTTGATTTTAGCTTAGTAATTGGTTGATTTATGATTGTTCCTAACGTATTATTGGTTACTATCCATCATTACTATCGAAATTATCATTCTTATTTTTGTATTAATATTTATCATTATTTTTATCGTTATTATTCAGTTATTTCTAGGTATTTTTTCACTTTTTTTTCAGCATTAATTTTGCGTTTTGTTTCTCAAGTTGTTATCATTCTTCGTTAGTTGACTGTACAAAAACAACAATGATCAATTGTTGTTAACGTAAAAACAAAAGATGCTTTGAAGTGATTTATTCCTAGAAAATGTAGTTTGATTCAGAGCTTAATGGATTCAAGCTCTGCTTTACGTTTAGGTTGTCTAACAAAGGATGTAGACCAGGTTTCAAATCTCTAATCTTATTAAATGTTACTCTAACTGTTATCTTCCCATCCGTTAGGTAGATAAATTAAGTCTGGGCTTTAAAGGAAGAAGTGGCCTCAAATCCGTCATGAATTTGGTCCAAAAGTCTTTCAGCCTGTGCTATTAGGTACCTTTTTTTTTAAGTTCTACACTCAAATGTGATGTATAGTGTTGCAAATTTGCAGAACTTGCAGAAGAGGCAAATGATACTGTCTTCCTGCAGGAGAATCTCTTTTATGCTTTGTGTATGTTGTGTGAAGCGGCATGTACTGTATCAATTAAAACTTACTTTTAAGTAGCAAGAAATTTAGTGTAATTGCTCCGTACTTCTAAGTAGCTAAATTGCTTCTTTACTTTTGACACATTGTATCAGTCAAGTGACTTCATCCTTCGTTGAGACTATATGTGTGTACTTTCTTGCTATTCCAATGTACAGTTTTATTCAGAGGCATCAATGGATTCCCAGAAAAGTTATTTACAGTTGAAAGGTTCAACAAAAAAAGGCCTGCCCGTTAGAATGCGGTTTTTAAAAAACTACAGAACTGAAAACTTTGCTGAGAGGCTCAGATGAGTCCAATATAGTCGATGTCACCAGCAATGCCCCAAAAACATCAATATCAATTATTGATTTGAAGTGGAAAAGTTGGCACCCATCACAGATTCTTCACATGAACTTTGCTCTTTTACGCTTTTAGAGTAAGAATCAAGTTTAACCTCTTCAGTGCCAGCTCAGAAATCTCTTGTGCAGTCCTCTGTTGTTCTTTTTTTAGTCGCAGTGCCCACAAAAATTGAACTGATTGTTTTTTACACTCATTGAAAAAACAATTTCAACCCTGGGGTTACTGCGGCTCAAATCTAACTCGGCAATGAAAAGGTTATCTTGGTGAGAGATCGAGGATTTCTCTGCCCATTTCGTTAATTGAAAAGAAAGAAGAAAAAAAAAAAAAAGAAAAAAAACGGTGTGAGGTCTTTTTTCAAGGAGCCTTTCTGAATCATTTTGTCATGTCTAATCAACTTGCAATCATTTAGGGTAAAAAATTTAACTAAAGTAGCTCTGCAGAAAATGGACCCAGAGGTCTATGATGAAAATGCCCTATTATCATGAAAAGAAACAACATTACTAGCTACTAATTTGTCAAATGAATAACATTTTTTATCCATTTGCCCTATTATCAAACAATGGGCTGCAGTTGTTGCAAAATTCATGAATCAGGGAGAAGGCTAACATTAACTTTTCACAGAAAATCATGTCTGTAAATTTTTTTTCATTCACCGGAAGAAATATAATTCGAATTTTAATTGATTCAAGTCAACCAACTGTAAATATACTTGATTTATCTAGTCTTACTTTTATTATTAATGGGCATTGTTTGTCTTTAATTTGTTTCAAATTTATTTTTCACTCTTCTTGTTTTTAACCTCCATAAAACAATCTGTTTCATGCTTTTCTAGTGAGATAAAATTTTCTTTTACCGTGACTTTTTGTGTATCAATTATTTAAAATTAAATTTGAATGGACAAAAAATCATGATCAAAAGATCAATGAAAAAGTTCAGTATTGGTTGAAAAGGTTTTATCTTGTGTAAACCTGTAAATTTCTAATCTTAAAAAAAACTTAGTTTAAATTTTGATTGTTTTGCCGCGAACCCCTGTTAATAAAATAGTCTTGTCATACGGAGACTCCCCTTTTTTTCCTGCTGAATTATGAAGAACCGTTTTTTTATACTTTTCTCAGAATCTATTTAAGCTTTCCCCATTTCAGCTGACTCTTCTTGTGGGTACTTTAACCCATTGGCGCATGCTTATAGAATCGTTAGGGGGAAAAAAATTCTGTTCACAGATTAGGAATCCGTGGATTTGTTGAAATTTAAAAAAAAAAAAAAAAAAAAAAAAAAAAAAAAAAAATCCGCCAGAGTGCAGCACTTGCTGGAGGCACTCGGCATATGTCCAGAATTAGGAGCATTGCATCATAAGTACGCTAAGTACATCCAGTGCTCCATAGCAAGCCAGCAAAAATGATGTCCTTACTTATGGACAGGGCGCGTCAACGGGTTAAATGGAAACTTAGAAAAAACAGCCGAAACACATCTATTTTGGAAGGAGCAGTGACTGTCAAACACCTCTGCTCTCTCTTTGAGCTGTCTCTTCTTATCCACTTTTATTTATTATTTATCTGTGTATTTATCAACTTAACCCATTCACTCACAGTGTGCACTACAGTGTACGTAGCTTTAAAAGTGCATTCTTATTGAATTTCCAAAAAAATTGATAAGCACATTAAATTACATAAGAAATTTTCGTCCAATTTACTCACCACTGTCAGCAATCTTGCACTCAGAGTCTGAATAACTTTTTGGTGATCAAGTTAACCTTCAGAAGAAATACTGACACCGTGTCCTACTCTTTATGCGTAGGGACTATTCAAAAGGGATCATTACACGTCTGTCAAAGTTGATTTAAAAAATTGTTTTTCGTTCTATTTAAGCTGTAGAGAAATGTTTGTATGCATGTGTTTTCAGGTTTCTCTCAAATGAAGTTATTTATGTGACACTGATTGTACTGTATTATCTGTCGACTTATATTTGACGATTTGCGCACTAAATTACTTGTAAATTAAATTTGTCTCTAGTGGGTAGTTGGTGAGAAAACTTTTTCATCTGAAACTCGGTGAAACACTGTATTTTTTACCGTTGTTTAGCCAGTGTGGTTCAAGGTTAGGTTCAAGGTCAGGTTTTTTGATTTCATATTTCTGGAGTTGCGGACGATTTTTTACAACTTTACATGAGTGTATTTCTGAAACTGCGATACTTGGGAAAAACCAAAATTTCTTCATTAACGTGATTCCAGGCAAAACTTTTCCAGATTTGACTCCGATAGATGGCGCCCCTAGTCGCTTTTGGGAAAAGCCGTGTTTTTGGAAATTTAAATTGAAAAGAAAGAAAAAACACAAAATGCAAGAACGTCAGCGCCTGCAAAATTTTTTTAAGGATTTTTTGAGCCCAAAACAAGCAAAATTTGTTTAGAATTAAAGCTGTGAAATATGAAATTCATTTCCCCACAAGCTTAGTGAGTGAGAGTGAGTGCGAGTGATAATATGTCTATCCGTCTCAATTTCACTCATTGATACTTATGGAAATTTTCGTATTTCGTAATTTCCGGCTTTAGTTTTGAGCATTTCAGCTTGAAACTTTCAGAGCATCTTCCTGAAGTATGCTTGCAGGTACTGACATTCCTCAAATTTGTGTTTTTAGCGCTAACTCATCGATATTATCCCAAAACTATTGACTTTTTGAGCAACGCAATGTGGTGTCCACAGTTCGAACTAATCGACCCTGGAATCATCTTAAGAGGCACCCAAATTCAAATTCATGCACTGGGCCCCATTGAGGAAGCAAACTCTGTCCTGAGGCTTTGCACTAAATAACTAACTTTGCTTTAGAAAGGTTGAAATTAGTGCGTGAAATATGTCAGGGTCAAGCAGAATTTTCACTTTGAGGCATTTAGCCTGCATCTCTTTTACTTTGTGATTCCTAGCCTAAGAACAATATCCTGTCAATTTCGTTTCATCTTAATCTGGTGAATTTTTGTATCTTATAAACTACACAATACTTATTTTTAATTAAGTTCTCATCATAAGTTTAATTATGCTCATAAGCTTTATTAAGCTCTCATTAGCTTAGCTAAGCTCTTAAGCTTAACTAAACTCTCATAATCTTAATTAAGTTCACATAAGCTTAATTCTGTATCATCTGTGTTCTGTGTTAGTCTTTCTGTTTTAATTGTTTCTTTTCAGTGAGATCCAATCAGACTTGGTTTCACAAGGGATGGAAGATGGTTAATAGCTTTGTGTGCAGTGTGACAAATACTTTATTGAATTTTGTGCTATTGAAAATAAATTGAAAATTAAGAATGAGCCAGTGGCGGCGCGTGCAATCTTGCAATATTAGGTTTCGTCCATTTAAACCTGTGTTAAATATTTATTTGAGGGAGTGCATTGTGCATCCTCAATATTTCAACCTTTTTTATGACTTTAAATGGATGGAAAGCAACGTTACCAGATTGCACGCGCCACCACTGGAATGAACCAACAAAAGAAAGTTTTGGTGCACCGCAAGCAAAAGCATTAGTCTTCTTCTAGCGCTTGTATTCCAAGCACTCGCAAAGTAGTTCATGTTCAAGTAGCTGTAACTTTGAATGGAAGCAATAAAACAAAACACAGGAACTTTTAATGATCAAATTTGAAAATCTTGATTCAAAGTCTGATGTTCCTCAGTGAATTTAAAAACTATCTTAGCAAACATTGCTGGATGGCAAAGAAAAACAATTGATCAGTCCAAAAGTTTTGGCCACGAAAAATTTTACATAATGGAAATGTTGTGTAGTTAATTCAAATTGTCAGTATTACTTAGCAAATGTATGTAGGTATGTAATTGTGGACAGGGTTGTGAAGCTCAAAATCAGCTTTACATTATCGTTTAATATCGAATTAATTTTAAATGCAGTTCAGTTTTAAAACTTGAGTTTTTGCATAAGTAGTAATGATTTAAAAAATTTTTCATTATTACTTTGCAATGGTGACCATATTTACTTATTGTTTGTTTTTTTGTTTTTATTTATTTGTATTTACTTTTCTTCCTTATTAATTGTTTCAAGTTATGTATATCTAACTGTTTGTAAATATGTTCTTTATTGTGTATATTCTTCCAGTTTTTTTTTTTTTTTTTTTTTTTTTTTTCATTTGTAACTCAGATCTTTTGTTTTTTGGGATGGTAAAATTTGTCTGTTCAGAATTTCTCTAGAGTAGTACTCAAATCAACTTAAGCTGAAGCCTTTCTACTTCTCACTGGTGTTTGCTCCCTTTTACCCAACAAGCTGTACGTTTATCTAGAGCAGTAGTGGCTCGTGCAATTTGGCAACCATGCAAATTTTCCATTTAATCCTGTACAAAAGTATCAATATCTTGGGGGTGCAATAACACCTCCTGAAGATCGATTGTTTTACATAGGTTTAAATGGAGAGAAGACTTTGTTGCCAGGTTGCACGCGCCGCCACTGATCTAGAGCGGCAGTCTACTGGAAAATCTGCTCAACCGCCATGGATCATTTTTAGGTCAGGTACAAGGTTTAATTTTTTTTTCATTTACTCTTATGTGTTTCAGTGTGTTTCAGTGGATCGAAGGATGTTTATGCCTCTGTTCATTGCACTAAAATATGTAGGAATAAATGAAAAAATTACACCTTAAACCTAACCTAAAAATCATCCATGGTGGCTACTTGGGTTTTCCATGAGGCTGCCTTTGTAGATAAGTGTATAGTTCGTTGCTTTTATCCTTTTCCTAATGCACAGTTGCCGATCAGAGTGCTAATTGACGGGTTGTGTGGCTTCGCATGCAGGTTTTGGGTTTGAAATAGAAAGCAAAGACACAATGACATGGTTTGTGGTGCCTTGAAAAGTCCTTGACTATCCTTGATTTTCTTTTTCCTTTTTCATTTGCTTGAATAATTTTAAAATTTGACAAAGTTGTCAAACGTACTTGAAAATCTTTGAAAATGACTGGCTTCAGCTCATTACTTCATTAGCTCGCCATTTTGTTGATAATTTTGTTTGTGTGCCTGAGGAATGTCGTATCGTTTTGCTTGTGAAGTTGCGAGAAAGAATACAGGAGTCAGCAGGAACTTTTTTCTTTCTTTTATTTGTGCACCCGTAAGTCAGAGTCATCATGTGTTTTTTTCTGCATCTGAAAAATTGGTAGGAAAGAGACTACATTTTTGCCGGTTGCAAGTCCTTAAAAGTCCAAGAAAATCCGTTATTTTTTTTTAAAAAAAAATCTGCCATAAAACAACTTGCGGCCCAACATTTTTATAATGAAGGACTGAAGGTCCATGTGGATGTAAATCCTCTTAAATAATAATAACGTAATCCTTAGAAACAAAAATAATTGATATGACCTTAAAAACCCAAAACCCCGTGGGTTTCAGGAAAAACCGTCGTCAAGTTAAATTAAAATTATGAATGAGTAAAGGCAATAGAGTGGCCCTGTTAGTGGTTGGCGGACTGGATTTTTCTATCAGCTGTTATGGGTAGAATGCTGCCCTCTTTGGTTGCTTTGTTTACTACTAGAGCCCATCTGCCATCTCGACCCATTTCAATTTTTTGTTGCACCCACCTACGCTGATGATCTCATCATCATCGCCAACTTTTATTCCATCGTTTTTCCATCATTACTTTTTTTTTTTTTTTTTTTTAGCAGTTTACCTCCAGAGGTGTTGTGTTCAAGCTGACAACATTGCATTTTGTTCATTTAAGGTGAATCCATTGCGGTCAAAATCAGTTGAAAGTATTTCATTCATTCATGCCTGAATTCCTTTCAACTCTGTTCAAAGAGAATTTTAGGTTTCAGATTATCATAACAGGATGCCGTGAGAAATATCTCCGATTATTACTACAAATTAGAGCCAAACGTACTCACAATTTGCTCATTCACAATACTCTGTAATTTGATAAGACACAGCAAATTGAGATATCAGCCAATTCGGTCCTTACTTTTGGTTTTAATTCGTAGTATTGATCTGAGATATTTTTCTCAGTTATCATCCCAGTACAAATATCTACGTGTAATGGAACCAACAATTAATTCACTTGAAGCAGAAATTAAGAAAAGAGTCTAGTCATGAATCAAAGGATATGCCACTGTCCAAGTATGCTCGCTATGGATTCACTTTAAACTCTCAAAAAAGATTGAACTATTAAATGTGCTGTGAGTACTGAGGACCCCCAACTTTGACCTTTTGTCGGAGTTTAAATGCACAAAGAGCAATGTTTGTAGATCACACGTCCACCCTTGTTTACCTCATACCTTGACTGATTCATCTTTTCTTTTGTCTTTTATTATTATTTATTGATTGTATTTATGCTTAAGGAGTGATGCATTTAAAAAGAGCAATACTTTTTGTTTGGGTCCCAAAGAATTTGTAAACTGTAAAGAAGCCAGAATTTTCAATCCATTTCTTTATTCATTTTCCTCCTTGTCAAGTTCTTTTTAGTAGTATTTATTTTTAATTTTCTTTAATTTTGTTGTTCTATTTTTTTTTTTTTTTTTTTTTTTTTTTTTTTTTTTTTTTTTTTTTTTTTTTTTTTTTTTTTTTTTTTTTATTATTTTTTTTTTTTGATTATTATTATTTTTCAGTCCTCTTGTCTTACTGTGAGGTACCTTGGTATGTACACTGCACAGTCAACGAATTAAATATTTCAGTTGGCTCCTTAGACTTTGGTTTGGGTAGGCAACCTGTAATGCATAGGTAACTTAATGAATTGAAGCATTGCAGGTGGTCTATCTTGCCTAAATGTAAGGAGTCTTCTGACATTATTTAATTCGCCAACTGTACCTCTATTTCTTCCTGTTCTCTTTTTGTATGCTCAGTCAAGTCATTTTCTGTGAAACAACAGCATATGGGTCCAGGCGGCTGGACTTTACTACTACGACTACCACCACAACTTTTTGTTTTTTTCTGTATTTTTTTTTAAACTGTCTTTGGTCTTTTGTCTGATGAGCTGTGAAACCTTTAAAAAGACCAAAACAGATGGGGAATTTGAAAAGCAGTCCATTAATACCAACGGGAAAAATTCTTAATTTTCTGTCTAAAGCCCATAAAATTTTTGTATTAGCTGTTCAGTGATCTTCATTTAAATGTCTCAATTTAAATTTCTCAGAGAATGGTCCTTGAATTCTTTAATTTGGTCTGAAAGAAGTCTCAAAAAAGCTCCTGGGTTTTTTCCAATGACGCAGTCTCTAAATTTTGACTTTAAAGGGACTGTCAATAAATTAAGCAGAACTTGAAATTTATTGAGAGAGTAGAATGGGTGCCTGCTATAAAAAAGGTATAATACTCATCAGAAAATGATGGAATCACACGCACTTAACAGGCACCGGCTCAATAGAAAAAATGACTGAATTTCCCTATTATGAGCTGTGAAGTCTGTTAATTGTGTTTTACTTTTTTTTTTTTACTAAATATCCACTCTAAAAATCAGGTCTCATTGGTAGTTTTAGTCTGCTCAGCTGAAATTATTTGGAACCCATCAATTAGTTGTTTCAACATTCCAAAGTGGATTAGTGCATCCATCGGGTTATTTTACGATAAAAAGACGGCGATAGATTCTCATCCGTTGATTTCATGTTGTATGATGTTGCAATAAAGCTATCAAATAGAAGGAATCCATCAAATTCATGCATTTTAGCTAATTTTTTTTTTTTATTTATTTATCTGTCTTAATTTTACCCTTTTAGTTTTACTGTTATCTTTTTCTGTGTTGACTTTATTTTTCTTTGATTTTTTGCTTGTTACTGAAGTTGATGAAAAGAGCCGGTATCATATTTTTTGTGATTTTTTGGCTGATTTATGATAAAGTTGAATGAAAACGGGACCATTTCCGAAGTATTGGTTCCCCTCTTTTATTTATCTACCTGTTCATTTATTTATTTATTTTTTTTTTTGTCAGCCTTGTGCATTATTATATTGTCTATCTTATGTCTGAATAGATTCTTGTTTAATTGTTGGCATTCAATTTTATGTGTTTAGTTTGGAAAATGTTAATTCTATTTGTTCTCGATTTAGTCAGATATTTAGTGCAATATAAAATATTTGTTTAGTCTCAACATCTATGAATAAATACCCATTATGGATGTATATTACTTATAAACTGTGAAGCATATGTTTAAAATAAAAATCTTTGAAAATTGACTGAATGTTTTTTGTTTTACCAAGATTTTATCTGCTCTCTGGTTATATTTTTGCCTCCTTTCAATTATTAGCGTCCTCTAATTGGCTGCCAAGCAAAAGCGGTAATGTTTGATTGACGAGATGCTATGGCTTGCGGTTCACGCTACCGCTACCTATTGGTTTTCTTTATACAGGGTGTTAAGAAAAAAAGTTTCCACTGCGGTTTTTTCGAAAACGGCTGCGAATTTTGAAAAACGGCCACACACGTGTCCAATAATATCGAGGGGGGCCCATTTTGGGGGGGTTATTTTTTTCGGCGCCCCCCTGGGAGGGGCGGGGGAGGGGGTCACTTCCGTTTTTCTTATGGGAGCCCTATTTTTTTATTTCAGTATCTGAAAGAGCATAAAAAAAGAAACTTTTTGGCGCAAACCGAAGGTCGATATCGTTTTTAGTTTTCGATATATCGAAGGTCAAAGTTCGATATGGACCTATTTTCAAAAAATCATTACTCCACTTTGAGATACCGGAATTTAAAAAACTAGGGGTCTAAAATACTCCAAAAAGCAAGCCCATTTTAGAAAAAAATATGAATTTGACACAAATTTAGCCAACAATAGGGTTTAGCGCCCCCGAAAATTGTCAACGTTTTTACCCCCCAGGGGGGCCCATCAGACAAATTCCTTGAGACGACCCCTACCGAGTGATACATCGATCAAAAGGGCATACAAAACTGAGCATTTTGGCGCAAATCGGAGGTCGATATCGCTTTTCACATTCGAGATATCGAATTTTGTAAATCTAACTTTGACATTCGATATCTCGAATGTGAAAAGCGATATCGACCTCCGGTTTGCGCCAAAATGCTCAGTTTTGTATGCCCTTTTGATCGATGTATCACTCGGTAGGGGTCGTCTCAAGGAATTTGTCTGATGGGCCCCCCTGGGGGGTAAAAACGTTGACAATTTTCGGGGGCGCTAAACCCTATTGTTGGCTAAATTTGTGTCAAATTCATATTTTTTTCTAAAATGGGCTTGCTTTTTGGAGTATTTTAGACCCCTAGTTTTTTAAATTCCGGTATCTCAAAGTGGAGTAATGATTTTTTGAAAATAGGTCCATATCGAACTTTGACCTTCGATATATCGAAAACTAAAAACGATATCGACCTTCGGTTTGCGCCAAAAAGTTTCTTTTTTTATGCTCTTTCAGATACTGAAATAAAAAAATAGGGCTCCCGCAAGAAAAACGGAAGTGACCCCCTCCCCCGCCCCTCCCAGGGGGGCGCCGAAAAAAATAACCCCCCCAAAATGGGTCCCCCTCGATATTATTGGACACGTGTTTGGCCCCGTTTTTCAAAATTCGAAGCCGTTTTCGGAAAAACCGCAGTGGAAACTTTTTTTCTTAACACCCTGTACAGGCCCGTCACATCTAACTCCCGGGCCCTGGTACCAACTGGGCTTTCGGGCCCCCTTTTGGTGGGTCCTGGGTAGGGCGCCGGGCCCCTCTGACGCCCGGGCCCTGGACCTGAGGGTCCCTTGTCCCCCCCCCCCCCCCATGAGACGGGCCTGACCCTGTATACCAAAGTCCCTTACCGTTCAACACTAGGTCCCGCATAACTAACTGTGGCACCTTTTTCTTTCGAGTGTTTCTCCTGAAGCTCCCTAAATTTTAAGAGGCTCTAATTTTGAAAGAAAAAGAGTTGTCAAATTTTGTGTGGCTGCATTTTTTTCGGGTTTAGAGACCTCTTGAATGATTCTGGTATCACAAGACATATACCTTTGCATCTAAGCATTTTTATCCGGGTAGCCCCAAACCCACAAAATTTAAGGGGAGGGGGGAGGGCTGTAATTTTCTTTGAATGGAATAAACAGGAGACACAAATAAAAGAGATGCTTTTGATCTACGCTTGCAGAATATTTTTTGTTTTTTGTTCAACGTAATGAGGGGATTCATATTGATCAATTGAAAAGTGGGTCCTAAAGATGTTCAAAACCACCCCTGTAGGTACTCACAAAATGGAGATGGGCTTGAAAGGGGGCTAAGGCTTGTGAATTAATAATTGTCGAATATTATGATGCCCTTTAGATGTATCACTTGAGTAATAGGGGTTACCCGTTAAAATTAGGTAATTGAGTTGACTGATAATCTCCCTGAGAGCCCCTCGGGGTCGGTATGAATCTGATTTGTACAATAACACCATGTTGTTCCAATGTACTGATTTGTAGGGGGAAAAAAGAAATAAAAAGAGAAGAAAAATAACTGTAAGATCTGTCTCTGTCAGAGTTGAAAACTAACTTAGTGCCAGTGGATAACCTCCCAAAAAGTGTAATCGCTATAATTATGAAGGGATGCATAAACGCATTTTTATATTCATAGGTGAAAACATAATCAACAACAACAACAACATACTTACAGACATTTGTTATCAAGTTATTAGGACTCGGGAGCTCCCAACTTATCGTTCACCGTGCACATACAACTATTCCTACATGCCAGTAGTGCGTTTGGTATCATTTCAAAATGAAGGAACTTTTCAATCAACTTTGCACGTTGACGAATTGACGATGAAGGATGAAAGCATTATATTAAAACGAAAAACGCATCAGGTATCCGCATTTTTTCGTCATTCATTGGAATATGTTACAGTTCCTTTAGTTCGTTTTAACTGATCAGGCGTTTTTCAAAATTGACTTAAACAACTAATTGGTACGGGTACCTACGGCCGGCCGCGGCGCGACGGGTTCTGATCGCGTCGTGTTCGTACCTACTGCCCCGTAAAGTAAGAACTATCCTCCTTTGTTTCTCACACGAAGTAGTTTCTCCGAAGTGCCTCTTGCAATCAAATTTTCTTCAATTTTATTAGAAAAACTTTTACTGATGCAGCTTTGTTATCCTTAGTGTGAACTTTTGATTAGATAGCTCCCCAAAAACATGTAAAAAATATCATTTAAACCCTAACTGCCAACGAGCTACCTCTGATTGATCCGTTCCACAATGTCGCCCATATGCAGGGTTAAAATGATACTTCTAGCATGTGTTTCGGTATGTAAGTAACAAGCTCAACAGAATTTCACGCTGAGAACGAATCTGCAAAAATAAAATGTGGTTTTTCTAAAATTGAAGGAAATCAATGCCAAGAGGTAAGTACGTTCTTAAGAGAGACAGGTGGAAAGCGAAAAAGGACGCATCTTTTATAGGACCACAGCGTTGCCTATTGGTGCCGTTAAATTCCAAACTTGCTTCCATTGGCTCTTATGGGAGTTTCCGTTCTGATTGTATTATTCTGTGGTTTCGGTACCCAGCTGAGACAACCTACATAGCCGTGTATACTCAATTTTACATAATTTATGTTATGATTAAAGTTATAATTATTGTGTGTCTCAATAATTTATCGCATAAATTTTATTTTTTTGAGCTGTAACCATTCAAAAACGGTACAAAGAAAACAATTTTATGGAACACCCTGTAGAAAAAAGGTACCCAACTTTAAGCCCCTGTAGAATGTTTCTCGTTCAAAAATCACACGTAAAACCGGCCAGAACCGAAATTTGCATATCATGAGCTTTCAAATGGTACCAAGTTTTATGGAAAAATATTTTTTTTAGTATTTTTAATTAATTTTTAAAAAAAAGTCATTTTCCCATTTACTTCAATGTATTTCTGAAAATCTTAGCACATACTGTAATCGTGGTTGCGGCGTAGCCAGGAGCAACATGCGATTTTTGTCCCACTCTTCCACTTTACTTTCCCCGCCCTAAAAAACGGCCTTATGTCCAGTCTAGATAGTATTAGAAGTCTTTGGAAAACCACATTGAAAGCATCAAAAAGTGTCAAAATCCACTCATAAACCCACAAAACACCTTTAAAGGAAAGCTTAAGATGGCGGTTGAAAGGGCGAATTAGCCCTGCATACATGCACCTCGAACAGCTAAAACATGGCCGACGACGGCAAATTATAATGATGGTTAAAATGTGAACAAACGATTCACTTCCCCATAGCACTTATCAACATTTTGTGTCATTCTGTGTGTTTTTTTTTTCCAGTAAATTTTATTTTCTCGTTCTGGTTTATGATTACTTTGGTTAATATTCCAAGTTATGTGTCGATTTGCCCTAATTATGAGAAGGAAACTCCGGGCAAGTACCTACTTTGTCGAATGCCGTCGTCGGCCATCTTTACTGCTCGTGCGGTGCATGCATGCAGTCAGTATGGTGGATCCACGCCCTACAAAAAATGGACATCATTGACCAACAAAAGTTGTCCCAATTTCCAACAAAATATGGTGGCGCCAACATGATTTCTTGTAAGCACCACTATTTTTGTTGTTATCGGTGCCATCATTTTTGTTGGAAATTGAAACAGATTTTCTTGGTCAATGCGGCGGCGGCTCGTGCAATATGGCAACAATGGATTTCCTCCATTTAAAACTGTGTAAAATAATCGATCACTTGGTGAGGCGCTCGCCTCACCTAGTATCGATCTTTTTGCATACGTTCAAATGGTAAAAGTGCACGGTTGCCAGATTGCACGAGCCGCCACTGGGTCAATGATGTCCATTTTTTGTTGGAAGGGGGGGGCGGTTAGAAAAGCACGGCTTGTTTTATAGTTTTTGTATCGTTTATCTCTTCAAATTCAAAGACGATGTTTTTCACTTTTCCATACATAAAATTCGTCAGCTTTTTCTGGTCTATGACAACCCCAATAAGCAATTTTTTTATTTTTAACTTTAAAAATTGGAAATTGACAAAAAAAAAATGCTTATGCCATTGTTTTCCTTTTACTTTTCATTATTTTGATGTCTTATTAACTAAAATTAAGTAGAAACATTCAAAAACACTGAAGTATGAGATCAATTACAGTCTTTAGCTGTTTGATAGAGTGTTATTATTATCCTCGGAAGAAAATTTACTGGGAGAGGGAGAGCTCCCGTTATGCAACATCAAGCTGAGGCGATCCCTCCCTTTTTCTTCCAGAAACCCTGCTCAGAGCTTTAATCCCCCTTCCCCTCTCCCTCTTTAAAGTTATGTAATTTATGAGCGGCCTCTGTTGCTGCTTCAGTTCATTTGTAAATCCTGACATTTCCGTCGATTTGTTCGTAAAGTTCTCGAGAGGAGTGTAAGTACGAGTCTTTAAGATCGGTAGAATAGTCACGGTGTATTTATGGATGATGATTATGCAACCGTTTCCATCGAGGTGGTATGGATGTGGCATTTCTTCCAATTGAAGGGACTTTTTTCCTCTTTTGTTTGGAACCACGTGAATTTCGTTCATTTAATATTAACCATGATTCTGCTACGTCTCCCCCCCCCGGCGTTTGTTTGGTTTCTTTCGTTTTCCTTCAAATCTCGTTAATGGGGATTGTGTTACGTAAATAATTACTATAACAATTGTTGGAGTATTGATTCATAGTTTATTTAACCAATACTTAGTGTATAATAATGACTTACATAAGTAAGATTTTATGGTTATATTAATTTTAGCTATCGACAGAGGAGAGCTCTTTTTGGGTTCCTTTTTGTTCTATGATAAATCAGATTGATTATTTACATAGAGGTTGCTATATAGAGGCTATTCTAAAAACATATGATAAAATAAGCTGGAAAAGTGCTTGGCAGGGCTTTTGCAAACTTTTGCTGTGAGCGAATAAATTGTCCAATCTGATGTAAAACCCAGCAAAAATCACGAAAAGCACAATAAGAAAGTCTAAAATTCAGTAATAAACTCACATAAGTGCTATAACGGCAAGTTCGTATTGGCGGTTTAACGCAGGTATCATGGAAGATTCCTGTCGATTATGTCACTTTCTCAACGGAAACACAGAGATATATGTCTCAATTTAGATAAGAATCTCCCATGAGACCTTCGCGTCTCTCCGCCATTAAGCCTAATTTTGAGAATGACTTTTGTGATTTTTTAGTGTACTCATCGCCATTTTTACAGGTTTTTATGCAAGAACCAACACTTGAATCCCCGGTAGCAAAAGTTTGCAATAGGACCATTCTCAAGTATATTCTCCATTTTCAATGAAGAACGACAGTTCAATGAGTTTTACTAAGAACCTTCCTTTTTCAGGAGAAAGCTCGAGAAAAAAAGGGACTTTACACTGTTTTAATAGGAATTCTACTCTCGGGTGGTCGGGACCAACCTTGAAAATTCTTAAAGAACATATTCTACAAGATTGGATATCAAAATGATAAAATTACCCTGGAATACCATTTGAAAACTCTGCAAAACTAGTGACTAGTCGGTTTTTTCACCTTATGTTAAGAACGAAGCTCCTTGTATCGTGATTTCCTATCAAACTTTAAAAAAATGTGCGTCTTTTCCTCGAGTTTTCCTCCAAGAAATCTCGGTCTCGCCATCGCAGAATCCCTAGATATTCCCCCCATGTAATCCTTCGAGTCGCGAAAGCTTCGAAGGACATGTTACAAATTCAGCCCTGAGACTCCTTTCAAATTCATCAAGCGAAGTGTCCCTTTGCGATACTCCCTATCAACGAATGTATCATTTGCTTACCTCCAATCTTGTATAACTTATGTTCTGGATTACTGGATTACGTCTTTTTAATTTACACCCTACTTAACTTTATAACTATTCAGTATTCATACATGGCGCAGTAACTATTTTACCTTTCGTAGAAATGGGCCTGTTGCACACTTCGACTACAGCGTTTTAAAATATCAATTTCTATGTAAAAAGCCGAGAAAATAACAATGGCAGCATCAGAAAACACTAAAATTCAGTATTAAACTCACAAA
>VMOF01000001.1:6104754-6265980 GCA_011764245.1 Trialeurodes vaporariorum
GGTATAGATGCTTTTAGTGATGACTTGGTGATGACGTCATCCGGTGATGAGCGTTCCAATAAACAAGAATAAACTGTCTCTTTTGCTCTCACTTAACCCCCATGTACTTCCATCTCACTCTAATTTAAAAAAAATAGTTTATATATAGAGACATCTTTTGTGAAATGAATTCCTCGATGCATTTTAATACGATTTTGATAATTATAGTCGTAAAACTTGGCCCTGTATTCGAATTTCGAAAATAGAAAGATAAGGGTATACATGGGGGTCACGGGAGAGTGAGTGAAATAGTTTGGAACGCTACGCGAGTTTTATCACAACAGATTGCGACCGATGAGTGCTCAGTTGTGGTTGTTGGCGAACCGTTGACTTTGCACTAAAACCGGATATAGCCAATGAGCTATAACTTTAGAGTGGCAGCGGGCTGGTCCACTTTGTGCCACACTGGGTAGAAGGAATCCCGGGAAAAAGCGGGATTTGGACGGCAGATTCCAAGGTTTGAGGTTAAATTTTGTAGGTCGTTCGGAATTTGGCGGGAATTTGGATGGCAGATTCCAAGGTTTGAGGTTAAATTGTGTAGGTCGTTTCCGGCGATGCCCGAGTTTGTTTACCAAACGACCGGAAACAACCTACAAAATTTAACCTCAAAATCGATTTTTACGGCAAGATGGCGGCGCCCTAGGTGACAACAATGAACCAGCGGAACGTTCCTTGATGTGCCACTCTAACGTTATAGCTCATTGTATATATAGCTCGTTGGGGCCGGGTAAAGTTCCAATGCAACGGAATTCAGCTGATAGTGAAAATAAGAGTATTTTCCTTCTCAGCCGAGTTATTTCAAAAAGCGCGCCGCGCATTCCACAGTCCATACTGCACGTCCAACATACGATTTTCAATGAATCTAAAGAATCGATTCAATCCTCTAAAATCCGCTTGATTCGCTCATTCATTTAGCGTGTGCCGTTCCAAACGAACGAGAGCGACAAGTTCCTTGGAACGAGGACCCAGTGCACTTGAGCAGCAGCGCCAAGCGGCGCGCGGCGGGCGGCGAAGAGAAGAGACAAAATTTCGGTCCAGCGCAGTGGTTGGGAGTTGGATGCTGCACCGAACGAACGAACGGGAAACCGAACCTTAAACGCACAGAGCATCAGAGGGGTTTATTGATCTGCCCGTATCTCCCTCTCTTTCTCGCTCCCTTCATCAACGTTGCTTTCTCTTTCTCTCTCTCTCTCGCTCGCTCTCCCTTGCGCACCGCTCGACTCGCTCGCACTCCTAACCCCCGTGTCATGATCTCGCTCCACCGTCTGTAAGAGCGCGCTTCACCATAACCGCCCTTATTCTCTCTCTCGCCAAAAATCTTTCCCCGAGCTCAACACAGCTCTCTCTACCCATCTCTCTCGCAGTCTCTCAAACCCTTCCTCTGTTTCATCGTGTTCCCCGAAAAAAAAAAAAAAATTAAATTAAAAAAAAAAAAAAAAAAAAAAGACAGAGAGAGATAAAAAAAAAAAAAAAATAAATAAATAAACAAAGGTTTGCGCCGCCAAGATTTTCGATTCGCTTTTCCGGGCTCCTTCGAAATTGCTATCGGTTTACTCTCGATTTCCGATAAATGTGTCCTTGTATGTTTATTCGTTTACCGAGCGGTTTTCTCCTCTCTTGTTTTTAGTGGTTTATCTGACATGCTTTGAGAATTGAGCTGTTTTTAAGTTTACGCTTTGTTTCTTCCTTCTACGTTAATTTTCTTCTTCTACGATCGGTTTTTGCCATGTTCAGTTCGTGAAAATGGGTGTAGTGCGTTTTGTGAAGTTCTCGTTTCCAGCGATCGGAAATGATCGGTTTCATCCTGATCACAATCCGCTCTGAGCCAACTTATCTCGTTAGTATTGCTTTTTACTACCTAGTAGTTGTTGTTGTTGTTTCCTATACTATAGAGTTAGCAAATAGTAGGACTTCATTTCAATACACATGATTTTCCTAGCTCTTCATTACTATTTTTCCCAAAACCCTGTTTTGGTCACTGTGGAATAATTTTGTTAAATTGGCGATTTAAAAGTACAATGAATTCAGTGTTTCTTTTAAAGAACAGTGTAGTGTTGAGAAAATTGAAAGTTCTTTCCCTCCCTGATTTCAAATCTTTTAAGCTACAATAGATTTGAAGTATGAAACTTATAAAATTACTCATGGGCTTCTGAGGAGACTAAAATCTATGTATAAATTATCTTTGGAGCCTCGGTTGGGCACAGTATTTCGCTTTGCTTTTTGTAATTAAGTAGAGATTGAACAAATTTGAGAAAATTACGTTCCTTGATCAGATAAACTGTTTGGTTTTGAATCATATACGTTTTTGGTCGTTGAGTTTAATTTTACTTTTATATCCTTTACTCGAACGCGATTTCTATAAAGTTATAACAATACCTCTTTCTATAAAGCTTGAAATTTGGTGATGCGAGGGATTTCGTGAAAATCAAGTTATGATCAGCACCAATCATAATATTTTCCATGAGGTATGTAGTTCGATGAATGTTTAACAATTGTATAAGCACTGAGGACCAGTCAATGGAACAAATACGGGCTCGATCAGCTGTTATTCTTTTAGATATATTGTATCTATCGATCAATGAATAAAATTCTGAGGGCACGTGTACCTAAGTCAATCCTCATGAGAAAGCTAGAACGGCAATTTTTCTAGAAACGAATTTTTTGGAATATTCTTTGTATTGTACAGCCTTCGTGATTAGTATTATCTTTTCATTCCCTTATATTTTCTGCTTTTCCTCTTGGTTGAAATTAAGCTATAACACCAGCGATGTCGCGTACAACCAGGCAATGCTGCATTTTGTCTTTAAATCCACGGGAAATGTCGTTCTAAATGAGTGCACCGTGTACCCCTATTGTTCGACCTTTTTTACGGGTTTAAATGGACGAAATACGTCGTTGCCAAATTGCACGCGACGTCTCTGGTTAACACTCTCTATAGTCTCTATAACGGCAGGAGAAATATTGCAGATTTGGTCCATACAGAAAACTTATTGGAGGTATAGCAACATGAACCAATGTGAGGCCAAGGAAGAGTTTGAAATGACCCTTGACTAGGTAGTTGTTTTGGCGCAAATCTGTCTTATTTTAATCATACGTTGGGACTTCATAAAATTCAAGGTACTTACAATACATATAGCCAAAGTATTCATGCCAATTTTCAAGTTTTTTAGACCACGATAGTTATTGCGCAGATATTCTTAGGCCTTTTAGGCTTATTAATTTTTTAGGTTATAAATCAATAGAAACCAGTTCAGTACATGGTTTTTCGGAAATGTCATGTCTTTTTTAGATCAGTAGTTCAATTTGTCTTACATTACTTTAATTGCATGCAAATAATAATTTAAAAAAAAAGCTAAAAAAAAATTTCTCCCATTGTTGAATACCTACCATTTGCACACTCAAATTTTCGACAAATGGCCGTAAATATCCAATAATTGGTGACTTATGATGAAAAATGGCCTTCAAACATTCAGTAGGATATACTCGATTGCTCAAAATAATTAGATTAAAAATAAATAAAAAATAAATTTAAAAAAAAGTAACTAAATCTTTAAGATGAAAAACTGTTTGGGGTCTTTTCAGCTCCCTCACCCTAAATACCGTGCGTTTGTAAAATAGCTTGGGCTCTCAAGAGCCAATGTTAATTAAAATTTATCATCTATAAGTGGTGATTATTACTTGGACAAGTCTAAAAACTTCCAGAAAACAGAAGTGGCGTCCACGATACTCATCATTCACCGAACTGACAATAAAAATGTAGGAATCTTATTTCAAAACTTCACGGTAGATTTTTACAGTTCACATTGGTGGATACCCCCCCCCCCCCCATGTACGACCAAAAAGGGGGGGAAAGAGGGGGAAGGAAGGGGGTAAGAAAGAGAGGTAAAAGGAAAAAAAGAGGTCGCCGAGGGGCAAAAATCCCAAGTTCGCCCCCCCTCCCGTTCGCGAGGGCTGGATCCACCAATGGCCGTTCATTCGCAGGAGTAAAATAAGAACCCGAAAAAGTGTATAGTGGGGTAGATGCAAGCTTTTTTGCCCTACAGTTGAATGGAATTGTGAGTTAATTTCAAAGTAATAATCATCAGAAGGGGGGAAAAAAATATAGAGAAAAAAGTGATGACACCAAACCCTCCAAAATTCACCGAATAATTGAACAAAAGCTTTTAAAAGTTAAGGAGTAGTGGCGAAGTAACGCAGATATGTAGAATGAGTATTAGGGGCAGGGCTGCCGTTTTGCGTAGAATCAATGCTATTTTTCTATTCACCGTTGATTCCACCGGTTGAGAAAAGATTACACAGTTCAGTTCAATGTATGACTGGAATGCACGAAAATACTCTGTTCTGTAATCTTTCCTTAATCGGCGGAAACTCTGTTGATTAATTAAAATATCCGCAAGTTTTTTAAAGTCATCGCTGACTCCACCGGTTGAGAAAAGATTACAGATGCGAGTATTTTAGTTTAATATAGTCATGCACTGAACTGAACTTTGTAATCTTTTCTCAACCGGTGGAATCATCGGTGAATTGAAAAATAGCATTGATTATACGCAAAACGGCAGCCCTGATTAGGGGATTGGAGATGGTGCTATAAAAATGAGTCACTCTCTCCATACTGGAAATTCATCGAGTATGAATTGGTCATTAGAGTAGTAATTAGCGTGGAATATCTCCTTTAACAGGATAACGAATAAAGTGCCTCATTAATATATACCCCCAAGTGACCTGCGTTACTTCACCGCGATTGCAGCGCCTCATAAAAGCTTTTAATTAAATCAAGTGTCGGATTTTGCAAATATTTTAGCGTCATCATGATTTTTTTTTATCAGAATTTTTCATGTATGCTGACACTACATACTCATCCGTTGTGAAACTTTGAAACAGTTTCATTATTTCAGCTAACTAAAAGCTTGATCTTTACACATTTTTGGGTTGCAAGCAATGTTATTAGGAATAATAATTTATGAATAAGCTCCAATGGGAATCACACGAGGTGCAACTACCTCACTCTTTCATTCACTCACCCCTCATCTATTACTCCCTCTCCCTCTCTCTCGCTCTCTCTCTTATCTATCTATTTATTTACTTATGTAATTTGTTTAATTATTTATCTACTCATTTCACTTGCTTATTTATCATTTTATTCATTCGGTTATGCTTTTTCTTTTTACTCTAAGATTCGTTTTGTAAATTATTTTTTGTCAAACTTTATAAATCTAATTTTCCTGGTCCTACAGGGAAGAAAGGAACGCTGTAAGTCCTGCTAGGGCCAGACTAAATAAAATCAAAATAAAATAAAAATCTCCCTCCCTCTCTCTCTCTTTCTCTCTCTCTCTCTTTCTCTCTCTCTCTCTCCCCCCCCCCCCCCCCCCCCCCTCTCTCTCTCTCTCTCTCTCTCTCTCTCTCTCTCTCTCTCTCTCTCTCTCTCTCTCTCTCTCTCTCTCTCTCTCTTTCTCTTCATCTTTCTTTTTCTCTTTTTCTCTCTCCATTTGAAATAATTGACTGTGTGTGTTTGGAGAAGGACAGAAATGAGGAGGAGCAAAAATCACGTGATGGCTTCAGTGGCGGCTCGTGCTACTTGGCAACAGTGTCTCCGCTCCATTTGAATCTATGTACAATAATCGAATACTGATGAAGCGCTGCTTCACTTTCGAATCAATTGTTTTACATACAATCAAATGGAGGGATAACATTGTTGCCAAATAGCACGAGCCGCCACTGGATGGCTTCTCCTTCTATCTTTTTCTAACACGCAGGAGCTCAGGAAACGCAGAGAGAGAGAAATACGAAATCCTGAATCCGGCTAGCTATATATATGCTCATTGAGCGAGAGAGAAGGGAGCTTTTAGTTAAACTCTCAAGGGAAGATTTCAACTGACGTTTGAGCTTTTTACTCCAAATATAGGACGACAAAAGTTTTGATGGATGCCTCCAGTACGATTGTTCCTCTCTCTCTCTCTTTGGGGCTCCAATCTTGGAAATTTCAGGTGCTAAGCTCGAACGTTGCCCAAGATGTCTTTGGGTAATAAGGGATGCCTTTCCTCTCTCACATCTGAGTTTTCAAAGCTTCCCCTCTCCCCTCCTCCTGAAGTATAGAATTTATTCTTATATATTCAGATCATCTGAAAAAAAAAATCATTTGTTGCCGGGACTGGATCCAACGGATGGCGTCCAGAGGGTGACTTTTCGTCTGATGCTTTATTCGCTTGAATCAATTTTTTTTTTTCTCTACGGGAATGAATTTTATTAATTTAAGAGCGCCCTCCGATATACTGTGAAATGCTCATATCTTGGAACAAAATGTTAAAAATTACTCCGGAAAAAGTTCGATACAGATTCATTGATTAATTGAGGTTTTGTCGATCGCAAGTTGTAATAAATGGCAGATCTATTAAATCATGAGAATATGAGAGAATAAGACACATGTCGTTCGACTATAAGGCCGTCGATATGAAATAACTAAAGGCGGCTCGTGAGATGAGATGTCTCGATGTATCCTCCATATAAATCAATGAAGAAGAATCGATCCTCAGAAAGAGCAATCGAACCACTGTTGCAAGATGGACGGCTACAGTATATTTCCCATAGAAATCAATAGACAAAATACAGATTAAAATGAGAACTAGGCCAACAATAAACAACTGTATTTTGATCAATTTTAATCTGTATTTTGTCTATGATGTTTTTTTGGCCATTTAGTTTGTAATTTTTTAATATAGAAATCAATGTAATAAAATATTGGCCTTTAACGTCTGGATCCTGGGTACACGCAATCTATTGGTGCAGTAAAATTTGCTGAAACTGTTTGTTAAGTTGAATGAAGGGAGGGTAGGCGGCTCAGACCTGCATCTCACCGGGTAGTGTCCCCAGTGGCGGCTGGCTGGGTGAGGCAAGTGAGGCACTGCCTCACCTGATTCAGGAAAGAGAATGGAAGGAAACGTAAAGGTAAACCATTCCTAAAATCACTTATAAAGTAGATAACTAATTAATTGTATTCGTACGCACCTGTACCGTTTTAGTCTATCTTTGAAAATGAAGGCGCACCATAAAAGGAAGACCAATTGGTCGAATTTCAAGAAGTTTCAAGTAGAGTATATATGAATCAGATAGAGTTATTTGTGAGTTGTATTGTAAGTTGCATAATAGTTAACTATTCGTCGTCGTCTGCACCGTTTTAGTCTACCTTAATGGGTGCACCCATAAAAGTAAGACATACTTTCCAGATCAAATTTCCGGTGAGAGTATTTGAATCGGATTGAATCTGTGCGTTGACATTACGACAACATATGACCCCTCTCCACACTTTTTCCCTTTCAGACACGGCTCAGTCTCTAATAAAGCTAAATACTGTTCCATAGAATGTCGTCCATTTCTCAAAATTTCTCATTTTTCTCCTCTTTTTCCTTCTTCCGTATCTTTCCACCCTCTTATTCCTTTCATTGCCGGCTAACCCAATATGGACGGCAGCCCACCGAGAAATTTTTCGGTGTCCCGATAGGTCAGACAACCCCCCCCCCCCTCCCGGCATCTTGTGCCTATAGGTCATCGTTTCTGTTGCCTCAGAAATTCTGATGTTTAGGAGCCACAACCGGGTGGATCATGTGATTCATGTGATCAGAGGTCTGCATTGTGGTCAGATAATAAACATTATCAGTCTCATGTTGAGATAGACGACCCGACGACCAGAGTATTGTTTATTAGTAGCATTTTTGGTGTTGCCAAGGAAGAAAACTAAGGAAGAAAACATCGGACAATTTAGTGCTTTGCTCGCTATGAGAGAAAATGTATGCTAAAAAACCCGTAAGGGGGGGGGGGGGGGGTTAAACTTTTTTACTCTCTCACAACTAACAAAGTTAGAAATTATTGAGAAAGTATTTCCGATGGCGCAGATGTTGAGTTGTCTGTCTGTATCCCCTGATAACCTTTGAACCAATCGTTCGTAAATATCAAAATTTTGCAGATAAGTTGTTTTTGCTATTCTCTAGCGGGACTTTTTCTTTTGTTTTTTCGAAATTTTAAATTGTTGGCAAGTTTTGGACGATAAAAGCTTTTCATTAAAATCAATGGGGAAAAAAGGATAAAATGGGTGAACGACCTGAACGTATGTAAGGAGAAATTGGAATATTTCAAATATAGCTGTTTGAATTTTGATGAAAATTTGCAAAAAAACATTCTGCAGCCAGCCTACTGTAAAATTAATCCCTTAACCTCTTATGGGCCAAGCCCGAGTATACTCGTTTTTCTCCTCCAGTCTATTTCATATTGCTCCTGTATTTAGCGATTCAGAAAAAACGCGATCCTGGAGGTTGACACTTACAAGATAAGGTTTCGCTCAGGCGCCTTCAATTCGTCGTATAGGCAATTCGAACTCCCCCGAGTACGAACAGTTAACTACCCTATTTTCACCGAAGAGTGGCGTTCCTTTGCTCAAACCTGGTCTGTAAAGGGTTAAGGGGGTCTGGGCGTCTCCCCTAGAATATTGAAGGGGTGTGGGGGTTTCCTCTAAAGAAATAAAGAGGGGGACTGGGTGTCCCCCAGAAAAAAATTTATCTGAGAAAGTGTTGATTCGTCGGGTATTTCCTACAGTTTATTTTCTTTTTCAAACTATCATAACTTTGTAAATTTTTGACCAAATGAGCTCATCTAGAGTAATTCATTTGATAGGAAATGAGTTGATCTTTCAAACGCGATCAAGATATTATTAATATTAATATTATATTATTAATATATTAATATTATATTATTAATATATTAATATTATATTATTAATATATTAATATTATATTATTAATATATTAATATTATATTATTAATATATTAATATTATTAATATTAATATTAATATTATATTATTAATATTCAACTTGCTTCCGTTAGACATAAAAAACCCTTTTAAAGACGGCGACGTAAATTTATTTTTTTCTAAATTAAAACATTTTTTGTTAGTAAAAGCAATTTATAATTTAAAGGAATTGAAAAAGTAATATTATTCTGTGAAATTGTATATGTTAGTCTATGACTTGTACCATAGCCGGTAGGCTCCTTTGTACCAAATTAAAAATAAATAAAAATAAATAAATAAATAAATAAATAAATAAATAAATAAATAAATAAATAAGATGAGATCGCTAGCTAAAATAATTTACTTCGGAAGTTATAGCATCAGGGACCAATAAATGTTCAGTACATACGGTCCTGCACCCAGATGATTGGTGTGCACCTACGGCCATTTAAAGTCACACGGAAACGCTCAACATCCATCGTCTTTCGGGGACCGTCTGTACCGAATATTTATTGGTCCCAGCGCGCTCCCGCGTACTTTTTGAACGGCCTATGTATTGCTCAAAATCGCCTCTTAAAAAGCAGGTTGAGTAACCTCTGTTATTCGTGCTCTCTTCATTCTGATGAGCGCAAGAAGTATGATACATCTCGCTCGTTGCATTCGCATGCTCTATTGTCATTTCACAGAGTCGTAAAAAATTCCTCACATCCTTTTTTTCATTTAACTGTTTCAGTGATCGGTGCCGAGAAATTTGAAGATTCTGACCAATCGTGTGATAGAAGGAGCAGGTTGGGCGAGGAAAGGCTCTCGTCAGGAAAGAAACAGAATATGTTGACAGGAGTATTGAATGTGATAAAAGCGGTCAAGCCTTGAAGATGAGTAAAAATGGTGTCATCAATGACTGACTGCGGCAGCTCCTCCGTCGACGGTAATAGCGAAGATAGCGAAGAGGATGAGGAACAAGAGGAAAAACTGAGCTCATCCAAAAACACCGAGCATCGCCACCTACCATCGTTAAAGCCCTCGCTTTGTTCCGAAAATTGCATCATGTAACTTTGTTTTTCTTTACGAGCAATCCGCCTTCCTTTTTTTTTTTCTCAACACCTCCGGATTTTCGGTGTTTTTTTCTTTTATCCTTTTATTATTTATTTCCCTCGCTTGTGTTCCAGTGTCGTTTTTTTTTTCTTCTTTTCTTTTATTTTTATCCAGATTTGTTTTTTTTTTATTTATTCCTTTTTCGTTCCTTTATCAAACCGCGTATCGCGGACGTGAATTCTTGTGCCAAAAAAAAAAAGAGTTTAAGTCGTGCTTTTTGAAGTGCGCGCGGGTATAAATATATGTATAGAAAGTGTAAATTAATAATGTAAAGTTCGATTTTTATTTAATATTTGAGGTCAGAAAAAAAATAACCCCATTTTTAATAACCGCAAATTAAGATTGTTTCGTCGGGAAGTTCCGAAGGAGAGGAGTATACCTAAAAATCCTCGCTCAAGAAAAATTCCTTAGTGTCTCGTCGATTCAAAATAATTTGCAAAAGCGTTCTGTGATTTTTTTAATCTATTCTTCTTTCCTTTGTGTTCATAATTGTACCGAAAAAAAAAAAAAAAAAAAAAAAAAAAAAAAAAAAAAAAAAAAACGTTCTTTTCGTAAGTCGTTGTAACGAATCCCTCGCGCGGAGTTTGAAAGAAAGTAGACAAACCAAAAAATGCTCATACATGAGGATACGGTCGCGCTGATACGGCCCAATCTCGATTTTTATGTATCACGTTTTCTAATCAGTGCGGAGTGGAAATTGGCGCAAAAATATGAATTTCAGTGGTGGTGGTGAATCTCGTTTACGAACCAATCATCGACCTCGCAAAAAAGTCGATGCTCGGATTTGGTCATCGATGTTACCCTCAGATTCTCTTCATCGATATGGTCCGAATCAAGATCATGTGATGATGTTACCGCTATCGTGTCGCCACAACCTTTTGTTAAAATTTTGATATCGACTTACACCGATAAACCTTTTTACAAGCTTGTCCGAACGCGGATCTCGGACCACTTGCCGGTAAGTGCGCGGGACACGAAAATGGTGGACCTCGGTGGATACGTCATTATTTTGGTGGAAACGAAGGATAAAAAATGCAAGCTTTATGGTGAGTAAACCTTCTTGAACTTTTTTGATGGGTCTGTTGCACACTTTTGCTGCTAGCGAATTAAGAGTCAATGCAGAGGTAAAAACCAACAAAAATAATAATGGAAGCAATAAAAACTCATAAAATTCACTCCGAAACTAATGCGCGACGTGATGGCGGCGTATGGCACAAATAATATGAGATTCCCATCTAATACAAGGGGTGTCCCAAAAGTAAGTGTACTGATGCTGTCATTTCAAAAGTATTCTACCTAGAGACTTGATCTTGGTCTTATTTTAAAGATCAAATCAATTTCTATCGATTAAAATCAAGATCAGTTCATTTCATTAAAAATTAAAAAAGTTATGACGGTTTTTGTGATGGGTGAACGCACGCCGCCTATAGGTTTTTGACAATAATTGTTGAATTGTTTTCTTCTCACCTCTTATATATTTCCAATGAACTTTTGAAGAAAAATCTGCTTGTAAAGTGTTGCTAATTGCTTTTTTTGATAGTCAAGGCACGATTTATCAGTATTTTGTAGCAGACAACATGACCATTAACAGTGAATACTACTGTGTTGTCTTGGCTGAATTGCGAAAGCACCTTACGCAAAAAAGGTCTCACTTAAAGAATTCATGGATTTTGCATCAGGACAATGCGCGGCTGCATAAATCAAATTTTACCCGTGAATTTTTAGAGAAGAAGGGTATTAAACTGTTGAGACATCCTCCGTACAGTCCAGATCTCGCACCATGCGACTTCTGGCTGTTTCCAACATTGAAAAGGGATATTTGTGGACGAAGATTTGAGACTAAAGCTGAAATCAAGACAGCAGTTCAAAAAACCCTGAAAAAAAATTCCCGAAGAAGAATGCGAAAAAACTTTTCATAGAAAATGGGAGGAAATAATGCACAAATGTCTGGAAAGTGGCGGAAAATACTTTGAAAAGCAACCGGAAATTCAGGTGAAGTCGGGGGATAGTGGAGAAGAAGACTTATAATTGGTAAAAAAGTATTTTTGTCAAAGACCTATAGGCGGCGCGCGTTCACCCGTCACAAAAACCGTCATAACTTTTTTAGTTTTTAATGAAATGAACTGATCTTGGTTTTAATCGATAGAAAATGATTTGATCTATAAAATAAAACCAAGATCAAGTCGCTAGGTAGAATAGTTTTGAAATGACAGCATCAGTACACTTACTTTTGGGACACCCTTTGTAATAATACTGTCACTCCATCAAGAAGTGACCAATGAGAGACGCATTTCCTTTGACACCGGTGTCACCAGGTGTCACTTTTAATTAGATGTGGATGACGACTCTGGAGTCTTAATACTCTGTGAATCTTCCTTGGGAGCATATAGAGAAAGTGACGACATTGAGATGAGAATCTCCCATTTAGTGCCGTGCGCCGTCATCACGCTCGCGCATTTAAATGCATTTAATGAGTTTCGGAGTGAATTTTGTGAGTTTTTAGTGCTACCATCGTTATTTATGCCCAAAGAGCAGTAGCGCACCGAGAGTTTCTTCATCTCTCTCTTTTCTCCATTAAGAAACGTATGTTAGACAAGGATGGACAAGGGGATAAAACCCCCTCCTTCTGTCCTTTTCCTACTCATACATTCAAATGGGAAATGAGAGAGATGGAAGATATCCTGGTTGCGCCAGTGCCAAAGAGTAAACAAGAGTCGCAATTGAATGGAAGGCCTGCGTGGTCAACGTAGATAAGGGATCGGAACGCGGGCTGGCCTCTGATTGGCTGCAACGGGTGGAGCAAAAATGACTCGGGGTATAGGCAAAATAACACGGGATTTTCGTTCCGGGGCGTTTATCTCGAAACCTAAGCAAAATAGTATCTAAACAATTTATACGAGTCGATTCAACAGATTTTTCCGAACAATTTGATAGGTCACAAGGGTCACTTTATTGCAAATTTGAAAAGACTGTTTCAGTTGAAAAGTACTCACAATAGTGAGTTACTCAAACACTGCTCAAACACACGCCAAGCATGTAATCACACTATTGTGCGTACTTTTAAACTGAAACAGTCTTTTCGAATTTGCAATAAAGTGGCACTTGTGACCTATCAAATTGTTCGGAAAAATCTGTTGAATCGACTCGTATAAATTGTTTAGATACTATTTTGCTTAGGTTTCGAGATAAACGCCCCGGAACGAAAATCCCGTGTTATTTTGCCTATACCCCGAGTCATTTTTGCTCCACTCGTTGCAGCCAATCAGAGGCCAGCCCGCGTTCCGATCCCTTATCTACGTTGACCACGCAGGCCTTCCATTCAATTGCGACTCTTGTTTACTCCTTGTTTATGCCAAACCCAACCTAACCTAGGTTTTTGCATCTGAATCGACCCTTAAATCGCTTACAGCAAAATTGTGCAACAGCCCCATTAACCCTCTACATACCACGCAATATATAGTGCATTCGTTTTCACGCAATATAGTGTATTCGTTTTCACGCAATATAGTGTATTCGTTTTCGTAACTGATTTGCCTCACGCAGTTCCAGTTTTTTATTCACAATAATGGAGCTGTTGCAAACTTTTGCTACAGGCTTATTAATAGTTGATAATGGGATAATACCGTGTAAAAATAACGATTAGCGCACTAAAAAATCACGAAATCCACTCCTAAACTTACAAAATGCTTTTAGACGCGAGACCGTAATGGCGGCCGGGGCCGCGGTTTTCATTAGGGTTCCCTATCTTCAATCAGCGCCATCTACACGATGTGTTCTCGCAACACCACACAAGAAGAAGAAGAAGCATACAATTGCCATAAGAAAACCGCGGCCTCGGCCGCCATTACGGTCTTGCAAGCATTTTGTAAGTTTAGGAGTGGATTTCGTGATTTTTTAGTGCGTTAATCGTTATTTTTACAGGGTAATACCCCAAAATTAACTATTAACAAGCCTGTAGCAAAAGTTTGCAACAGCTCCATTGCGGCTCCAAATTGTTAATATTTGACAAATAATGCTTCCTAGCGCCTTCAATGAACTGTGTATGCAAAATCAACTCCGCGGCGTAGGAATATTTAACTACCCACTTAATTCGAGCGAACGAATATTGATTTGTGAGATTTACTGGGTATATAATATTCATTTTAACGTGCACCCTTCTTTTAAACTTACCTTGAGTTTATTCATAGGAGGAATCATTGGAACACTTGACCCACAGCAAATACTTGACCCCAGGCCAATTCTCCAGCTTATCGGGAAACTTCAGCAAGGGCGGCTCGTCTGAGTCTGATGGCAGCCCTCCAAAATACGCCTCATGAAGGTTGTTGAGGATCGATGACATCCATAAAAGTCCTCGTACAACTAAAAAAAATTACCAGCCTAAGGTTGACGGTTTATCCCTGTGAATTTGAAGACCCTTTGCTTCTCATGATATTCATTGGCAGTCTTTCTCTTATTTTATCCCGAATCCCTCTATTTTTTTTTTTTTTTTTTTTTTTTTTTTTTATACTTGTTTAACCTTTTTCTTACGTGACTCGAAATAAGAGAAAAAGCCTGAGAAAAGCACTAACAACAAACTACTTTTTATTATTATCTCTCAAATCATAAGCGCACAATTTAGACTCCCTTATGAATCTTAAATGGGTTCGAAATTTGCTCTTTCATTCAGTATTTTTCAGTGGCGTCACTAGATCTTTGGATTTGGGGGGGGGGGGGGAGATGCGAGATTCTCTGTCAGAAAATATGGAAAAATTGAAGTTCATTTAGCAAAATTTCACGCTTTTTACCGAACGAAATGTTACTCAAAATCACGGAAGAAATTTTTTCATTATTTCCTTGTTTCCACATGGAACAATGTGAAAATTATATTCATCAGAATCTAGGTTAATTGCCCATATTCCGCCAGCAAAAACTTTTCCGTAATCAGTTTTCAATTTCTGAATTTCCTGCGCTTTTAGTCGCTGATGGTTACAGCATCACTCAGTAACGTCATGAGAGTGAGTCTGTAACTCGGGAACTATTATAGATATCGAAATGCAGTTTGTAGGAGGTTGTAGCTTATACTAATACCTATTCAATGAGCTCTTGTTGAATAAATTTGGTTGAAAATTTACCAAGATACAGCTATTTTTAGGAGACATGTAAAAAAAAATTTCGAACTCAAAATAATTTTATTTCGGAATTTTACAATCTCATCCTCGGGTTTACCTTAACTTCAACAATTTAAATTCTTACCTTGCGGTAATAGGTAATCATGTTCAACTGCTTATTCTTCATCTGAAGATTCTCCATCCCGGTCTTTTTCAAAGTATTGGCCATCGTGTTCAATGCACCGCTGAATGCGCTCGGGTCATTTCTCACACATGGTCTTCTGAAATTCTTCTTGAGGCAGGTTCAGAAAAAAACTGTGCACGGCGTTTTTGATTTCTTCGCGGGTGTTGAATCTCTCGCTTACGATCTCCGTAAGCGATAGTCATTTCATCCACAGTTTCTTTGGCAGATAAACCACGGCGAACACAATAGTGGATGGCATAGTGTTGCTCCTACGAGGGTGGATTTTAAAGTAAGTTTACCTATTTTTTTTTCTCAGAAACTATCAATGCTAGAAAAAAACAAACCTAGCGTTGAGACGTTCGTACTTTCAGCTTTCTAACGAGCTTTAGTTTTTCAAATTTGGCCAACGCGTTGCGGAGATATCGTGGATTTTCCCCACCCGTCTCTCCTTCAAACGTGCCCACCTTTTCACGCGCTATAGAAAACTGCGAGTTTCGGCAGGCGATGCGCTTATCTCCGGATCAGACATATCAATAACACCTGAATGCATGTTTTTTACTAAATAGACTACTCTTCTACTGATAAAATGATCCAATTTGTATCGATCTTCAAAATTTCGGTCAGTACTGAAAGTGCAATCATCATGAATTGAAACTGGATTAACAGCTTGCGTCAAAACCTGGTTGAGGAGTGGGGAAAGAATTTTACGACGGCTGTATACAGATATTTTAGCACCGACATAAAAAATTCAAGAATCTAGCTGGTGACTATGTCAAAAAATGAGGTGAGATGCTTCACAACAATGTTATAAGTTGTTTCAATAAAATAATAGCTCTATTTTACTTTTTCAAAGTCTTAAACTCATGTTTTCTGTGAGGCTAAAAAGGTGGGCACGTTTGAAGGAGAGACGGGTGTGGAAAATCCACGATATCTCCGCAGCGCGTAATCCAAATTTGAAAAACTGTAGATCGTTAAAAAGCTGAGAGTACGTACAATTCAACTCTGGGTTTGTTTTTTTTTCTAACATTAATAGTTCCCGAGAAAAAAATATGTAAACTTACTTTAAAATCCACCCTCGTATTTCACGTCCGCGGGCGAACTTATTACGCAATACGGGAGCCTCGTTACCTCACGCAGTTTCAATGGGCACTGAGCTCCCAATTAGAAGAACGTTGTGTAAACACTTTCTAACAAGTTAGGACTTGCACCAGGAACAGTGCTAACTTCATTCGCTACGTTGTGATTCGCTGCGTGGCGTGCGCAGCTCTTGGAACCACAGTTCATGAAATGAAAAATATAGCTCAAAAATCCTATAGGGGTTTTTTTTTACATGTCTCCTAAAAATAGCAGTATCTTGGTGAATTTCAACCAAATTTATTCAACAAGAGCTCATTGGATAGGTATTAGTATAAACTACAACCTCCTACAAACAGCATTTTGATATCTATAATAGTTCCCGAGTTACAGACTCGCTCTCAGTTGTTTTGGGACAGCCTATGTACTAGAGGTGGTCTCATAGAAGTGTAGGTGCCTGGTGCACCCAGACCGATAATCGTTGACATTTTTCAACATCATTTCTTTTGTTACAAAATAAAAATTAGTGCAAATGAATCTGAGCGATGGCTTTTCATCGAAGAACGCTTTGAAATCAAAAGTATTAAGTAAGAGGTAAGTTTTGTTTTTATTAGAAGGAATGAAAATGGAAAAGTTGCCAAAGATTATGGTCTAGGTGCGCCCAAACTTTTGAAACAAGCTCTAGATAGCGGTCTCCCTGCGGCATTGTTGAAATATTCTCTCCCCCCCCCCCCCGGGCCCCGGAGGAGAAAAATCTTGAACATTTTTCGGGGCTTTGAAGTCCGATTTTGCGACTAAATTGTCGGCAAAGTTGTATGTTTTTCTGAAATTACTTGCTTTTTCAGAGTATTTTAGTTTCCTAGTCTTTTTTCTTTGACTTTTTACTTTTCAGAAACGAGTAGGTAATGATTTTTTAAAAATGGATTTAAAGCAAACTTTGAAATTCGATACATCGAATATAATCAAATTTGCTTTAAAAGTCTCCGACATCAAGTCATTTCTGAGATATCTCCCGTGGTGGAGGGGGGGGGGAGTTGTAGGATTACTTTTGCTACACCCTGTTATTTATTGTTT
The DNA here is from genome assembly GCA_011764245.1 of Trialeurodes vaporariorum. Taxonomy (NCBI): domain Eukaryota; kingdom Metazoa; phylum Arthropoda; class Insecta; order Hemiptera; family Aleyrodidae; genus Trialeurodes; species Trialeurodes vaporariorum. The sequence goes on from VMOF01000001.1 coordinate 6,122,087, forward strand.
TATCAATTCGTTTTCTCGTCTCTTTTTTGCTCTAGGCTCGCCGGCTGACAGGTCCGACTTGGAAGTTGGCGATGAGATACTAGAAGTTAACGGCACAGCGATGGACGACAAGGCCTACGCCGACGTCATGTCGCACATTTATCAGGTTCGTACCTAAAAATTCAAAGTTCTTCAATTTGCTTTCTGTAAACTCAAAAAATGCGACTGCTGTGAACAAACGAATAAAATTAACCCAAGTGTGCTCAAGGTATTTTACACCTTCTGATAGCCGGGGGGGGGGGGAGGAGTGAAATTTCACCGAACTTACAACCATTGCTGATGGCTTATTTTTTTATATTTTACAAATCTGTACATCCAACCATCTTGCCCATAGTATTATCTGGAAAAACGATAATTTGTTTGTTAGTTTTTTTTTTTTTTTTTTTTTTTTTTTTTTTTTTTTTTTCCCCCCAAATTGTTCGATTTTTAATTGTTTCGCAAAGAAATTTCCAAAAAAAATGTAACAAATGTTTATAAAAGGTTGCAAAAGTCTAAAACATTTGGCTTGAAACAACCATCGGACTTCTTCAGGACGCTTAAACCCCATTTTCTTTTGCCAGAAGTCCTCTCTTTCTCCACCTTTTTATATACTGTCAACATTAATGTGTTTTCTCATTATCACTTTTATTTTTGTTTCTTTTTTACAGTGTATTCGATCGAGGACAATTTGCTTGCGTGTTAAAAGACGAACCGGCAATCGACTAGGTAAGATTTCTTATCTTTATACCCTGATACCTGGAAACCATCCACTTGTATATGAGCATACAATCCATGATCAACAATCTTGAGCGTTATGATTTAAACGAATAAGCATGAAGCGCTGAGCGCAATAAATGCGAATATTTGAAACCCTATTTCTCTTTGATGAGCAGCAACTTCGCTCTGAATGAAATGAAAGCCTTTTACTAAACAAGCAAGTCTTAATCAAAATCTCACTATGCGGAGAAGAGAGCCTGCTTATGATGCAAATATCAGAATAAGATGTAGCGGCGAAATGGTGCAATAATAACTCATTCATGGGCGCACCCAGGATTTCTGTATGGGGGTGGCCAAGTTGTCATTTCATATGGGGGGTCTTGGGGTCCTCCCCCGGGAAATGTTGAAAATTTAGCTCTTCTTACACGCAAAATTAGGCTACTTCTATTCAGAAACTATATTGAATTAACTCTCGAGAAAAATGAGATTTTCCGAGACTATGCTGATGTTATGGAAATATCTTCATCGCATGCTGATAGAGAGACGGAGTCTTCCTAAAATCTAGATTTCAAAGGACATATTGCTATCGGAAAAGATGTGTTCCTCCAAGGAAAAATATGTTTCATGACATTGATACTTTTTTTTGAACTCATTTCCTTTCCCATCTTTTCTTTTTCTCTCCTCCCCTTTTCCTCTTCTCTCTTTCTCTTTTCCTCATTTTTTCCTTGCCTTCTCTCCTTTTCTCCTTTCCTTTCCTCTTTTTTTCCTTTCCTTCCCTCCTTTTTTTCTTCCTATGGGGGGGCCTTGGCCCCCTTGCCCCCTTGCCCCCCCCCCCCCCTGGGTGCGCCCATGAACTCATTATTGCAGACTATTATTAAGACTCTTATTATTAGTAAGAGTCTTCTCGGAACACCTAGTTTAACTGAAGATACGAGTATAAAGGATCTATAACTTCACACTTCCTAGAATCGAATGATGAGACATGTACGATTATATTTTTGTCCAACTAACCCGCAGTAGCGAACAGTGTAATTTGCATTTGTTGACGTAATATTTTGTCCGTATAAATTTGGGGTTGTTAATTGCCCTGGTAAAAATGACGACTGTAACCGTTCCAAAAACGACTATAAACATAGTTGGCCAACTATGGATTATAGTTGGCCAACTATAGATATTATAGTCGGCAACTATGTTTATAGTCGTTTTTGGAATAGTCGTATAGTCGTCATTTTTACCAGGGTGCGCACTCACTCGTTCGGTCTTTTTCATGAGTTTAAACGAACAAAATCCAACGTTGTTTAAATACACACTCATCCACCAATAGAAGACCCGTTTGATACAACAAGGACTGCACTTTCTGTAGAAGATCCATTATTTTACTCAATCCTTCAAATAAAAGTCGGATAAAAAAACAAAAAATCCATTTAAACTTGTGTTTACAACTCAAGTAAAAAAAAAAAAAAAAAAAAAAAAAAAAAAAAAAAAAAAAAAACCACCACACAAAATAAAATAGATAAATAAATACGGCACATCAAATATAACTGTACTCAACTACAACAAAATAAATAATGCAATGCATCGAATGTGGAAAGAGTCTACAGTCTGGCTGTCGGGGCTAAGCCGCTGAGAACCTCGGATTTAATTTCGCGCACGTCATGTTGCATAGATGAGTTTTTGAAGGAGTTTCTTTACAACAACTCGCTGTCGTCTTTCATATAGCTTCTTAACACGCAGAACACGCTTCGGACTCGGCTTCGGCAGATCAACACCCCCCACCTTAGGCTTAGTAATCTCTTCCCCCACCTCTCGTCCTCTCAACTCTTTGTTTAGTACAGTAGCGGCTCGCGAAGTATCGGTGATCACTTGTCTATCATTTGAACCTATGTAAAAGTATCGATTTTTTGGGGTTCAAGTGGTTCACCTGAGCCGCCAAAGGCTAGATTTTTTCCCGTACCTTTGTATGGACGGTATTTTGATCGATGCATCGCAATTCATGAGCCATTTCGGCTTTTGTAAGTGACAGTCCGTCAAACCAACATTTTGTTCCTTTTTTACTCATTCTTTGTGACCGAAAGAAGTCCGTTTGCGTGCACGGAGAAAAAGTATTAAGAAATTGGGGTAAAAATAAATTTATTTTAAAATAAGAATTCTTATTGATTCAACCATAATTATCATTGGTCCAATTGAACGTTCTGATGATTCAGAAAAATCACAAGAAAGAATCGTTGGATCAATAAGAGTTCTTATTATTTTAAAAGGAATTTATTTTTACCCCAATACTAATAATACGTTCCGTAATTTCAACCATAAATTTTTCTCAGTGTGCCATTGCGATTCGTGAAGACGCGTCTCCGCACTTCCTTCTAAAATTATAACTGCGATGGAAAGAAAAAAAAGAGGCTGTATTACTATTGGTCCGTTCCACAATGCAATTACAATGCGCAGGGCCGGATTTAATGCGGGGCGACCGGGGCGCGCGCCCCGGGGCCCCCACCACAAAGGGGCCCCCACCACAAAGCAGGTCCTTTTTTTTTTTTTTTTTTTTTTTTTTTTTTTTTTTTTTTTTTTGGTATTGATGGTTGATGAACTTCCTTTTTTCTATCATTACAATACTGTAACAGTCCGGCCAGTGGCGTAATCTTAGGGGGGCATAGCCTTTTTGCCCCTCCAATATTTGAGGAGGGGGGAGTATCATTTTGCCCTCCCCCCCCCCCCCCCCCCCCCCCCCCCAATAATTTGATGAAAAAGAGGGAGGGAGAAAAGAAAAGACGAAAAAATACAAAAATAATAAAGGAAGAAAGGAATAATTACAGGAACCAAGAAGCAAAAAATGACAAGAATAAGTGGCTCTATTTTACCCTGAAACTGAGCCTAAAAAATCTAAAGTGAAAAATTCCTCTGTTGTCAATGAAATAAAGAAAATATACATTGGGCGCAGTCTACTAACTTCTGTTCTGTCGGTTGATTATTTTTGAAAGATTCAATTGCTTAAAATATAGTCTGAGAGAACCCAAATGTTCAAATTTTTCCGAGGGAATACCCCCAGACCCCCTATTACTGGAAAGTGCCCCCCCCCCCCAGATTCCCTAAAGTATTGGACTATTTGCTTTCCCCTTTCCCTCAAAAATAATTTCAAATTTTACGCCACTGAGCGGAACATTACATTTACTGCAGTTTTTTCCAGAATACTTCTAACCGTGAGAAATAGTTTCCCCAAAGCCTAGAAATATCAGCTTCCTCAATAAGCTGAAAGTCTAAACTGAAAAATTCCCTTTTTGCAGCCTGAGAAATGAGGAAAATAAACGTAATTTTTTTTTTTTTTTTTTTTTAAATTTGGTGGCATTAGTATGCGATAATATTGCTTAAAATGTCGTCTGAGAGAGCCTGAATTTGCAATTTTTTCCGGAGGAGGACCCCCGGACCTTCCTCTCACTGGGGGTGTCTCCCCAGACCCCCATAGCGCATCTCTCAAAAGTTGGTTTGCCTCCCTCCACTGAGTCCGGCAATGTTGGAAGTGAAGCTTTTTGTAAAGTAACCCTTAAAGAAATAAAGAAAATTAAAAAATACCAACGAAACTTTAAACATTATTAACGACTTTTTTTCAGCAAAATTTACTTATTTTACTCAACATGCATTTAAAAGTAGGGACTTTATGATTTATTATTATTCCTAAGATTTACCGGGAGGGGGCCCCCACCAAAGGTCCACCCCGGGGCCCCTGCGACCTAAATCCGGCCCTGACAATGCGTTTACAATCGGCAAAACCGACGAGGACCTATACCATGAGACATATACTATGACGTCATCGAGTTTCTCGCCATTACTGTCATTTTCAAATTCGTTTTCCAGCGAGCCTCAACTAATCGTTACTTTTTCTCTTATACAGAGGAAATTTTTATGAGTTTTTGTTATTCGAATCTGTTTTCTCGTAACATTTTACTCTATGTATAATCAGGTATTTCTGGCTTTATGGCAAAAGTGCGCAACAGACCCATTCAACGTTGCCACATTGCGAGCTACTATCCACTGATCCTGTTTCAGTTTCGGATAATTTGGCAACGTCATGAGGTCAGTTGAAGCGCAGCGGACTCTTGACGGGCTTTACCTTATCTCGGTCAGCATGTTTTGCTCATTACATTATGCACTCTATCGTTGCTTCGCTCTAGTGTTGCCAGATGCAAGACTTCGGACCGCATATTTACCATAAGAATCAATGTAAAATATACGGCTTTAAAACGACACATCGCGCAACACTGTTTTCGCTCCGATATTTGTTGCGCCTATAGTCCTCGCAAGGTAGATTCATACAGGTAGATGCATTAGGCCTCTCTTATATAGAGCTTTGCGCGGCATGCGGCATGCATATTGCATATTCTTCTCTCGGGAGTTTAAGGGCTATAGTGACGTCAGTCGGTTCAATTTACCCGTGAACCATCATTTATACGTCACACATACATAATGGAGTCCTTGTGGAGTGTGTAGTTATAAGTATCAAGTTTGTAAATGAACTAATGATTGCTCATAATTTGTGGCGCAAGCCTGCTCTCCCTGTATTTATCGTGGCGTAGCGTGCTATTTGACAATATTGTATTAGTACACTTAAACCCATGCAAAAGGTCGAATACGAAGGTGTTCACCGAACACCCAGTTGTTCGATCTTCATAATGGCTTTAAATGGACACATTACAACGTTGCCAAATTGCACGCTCCGCCACTGGTATTTATCCACCTGCTTCTGGTGCATCTAATTTGATCTGACCGATGCAGTGTAATCGGTCCTATAGTCCTTTCTATGACGCAATCTGCGGCATCCATCCGAAAAAATGTGCCTACTCCTAATTTAAAGCAAACGGAGTAGCCCTGTCTTCATTATGAAGCACTGAAGGTCCCTCATCGTGAAGCTCCTTAAAGTCCTTACCTCCTCAAGGTCCAGACGGTAAAAGCCCCAGAGACCTCAGAGTCGATCCCCGCGACTGAAATCTTTGCAGTCCCACGAATTGTGTGCAGGCAGAGACAAAGTAGAGACGGCGCACTACGCTAAAATACATAGGGAAGATTTGAGACACACTGACTTTTCGGGGATTCGACAAAATAACATGTAAAACAACAGTCAACGCCTTTTGATGTCGCATGGTGTTGAACGGTGACATTCGGAAAACACTGGGGGGGGGGGGGGGGGGAGTGAAGAGGAGGGTACTCACCATTCAACACCATGCGACGTTGACTGTTGTTTTGTTGAATCCGCGAGAATTCAGAGTGCCTCTGCTGCAGCCAGTTAGTGCTCCGTCAGTCCGTCTCTATTTGTCTCTGTGTACAGGAGTGTCCTGCAGGCTGATTCTCCCTATTTGGACGAGACGAGACGAGATAGGAAGAAACGATGAATCCCATTGGTTTAAATGGCGTCACGTGACAGATTTGAAGTCATTCGACGGCGACGGCAACGGCGGTGAGTCATGAATTTGGAGAAGAATGACTCGAATCCCGTCGATCCACCGTTGCCGTCGCCGTCGAATGACTTCAAATCTGTCACGTGACGCCATTTAAACCAATGGGATTCATCGTTTCTTCCTATCTCGTCTCGTCTCGTCCAAATAGGGAGAATCAGCCTGCAGGTCCTCCTTTTCAACACGCCAACTACACTACGGGCCCTCAGTAAGTCCCATGATACTGGACTCGATTAAGGGTACAATGTCCAGTTATAAACCTGATCCCTACTCCGCACTGATCCCTGCGAATTTGCGGAGTCCCAGTTTTCTGATGATCTAAGGGTCTCACTATACGCTCATGAGGCCCTCATCTCCCCTGCTCCCTCTATATTCGGGCCGCGGTGTATCGAGATTTAAGAACCTCGCTCGTAAGTATCCACAGACCTTGAGTCAAATAGTTTCTATCGGATGATTTTTTTTTTTTTTTTTTTTTTTTTTTTTTTTTTTTTCTCAAGAGCCTTGCACAAATAGAAATCGTTCCTCTTATCACCTCTCCCTCGACTAAATTCTCGACGGAGGCTCCTTTCTCGATGGCGGATTTTCGATCTCGCCGGGCCTCGCCCGATGACTCCTGACCCTTCCTGTCATAAGTGATGGCGATGTCATGTCAGTTTGTGAAGCCTCATCAGGCACTAGGCAGCGCATAGCGGAAGGAGTGGAGTTTACGGCTGTGGCCCTCATCCCAGGCACTGTTAACTGGTGATCACACCTGGGTGAGACTCGCGGAGTAAGAGCGGGAGAGAGAGAGAGGAAGGGGAGAGGTGAAAGGGAGAGAGAGAGAGAGAGAAAGAGAGAGATGGGGGGGCAGAGGGACCAGCAACCAGCCAGTCACTAACCGCAGTTACTTCTGCACTCACACAAGATCCATGTATACAGGTCAGTCACTCCGGTGTACGAAAACGCGTCCGTTCTGCGCAGCCGGACGGGGTGAGGAAGGGGATGACGTATCATTCGCAGCTCCCGTAGCGCGGCAATTCAGCGGAATAGGGATTTACATGCTAATCAATGGGGGAAGACCCTTGCAAAATTTAAATTTTTGAGAATATTTGATCATTAAATTTACTTTTCTTTGGATGTATCTCAACAAGAATGATTGTAGGCTTGGAAAAAGCCTTTGAAAGTGCTCTTATTTTTTTTCTTCTATTTTTCAACGATTTTTGATAACCGAGTTCGAGCGCCGTCTTATTATGCACTCGACATGAGTCACGAAACGTAAACAAAGAAACGAGAGTCAAGATGATGCGAAGTTCTTTTACTTTTTGGTTTAGGATATTTACAGCTCTCGTTTACACAGCAAACTTTGCAGAATTCAGTCGTGAATTTAATTTCTAGTGAAAAGAGTTAGATAAATTTTGATCCAAGGAAATGGTGTGTTAAAATTCGTGGATGGTGTTTCATGAAGATGGTGATGGTGATCCCTCAGTTTAAAAGTGTACCAAAGTGATTAAATTCAACTTTGAAGCCTGATTTACAGTAAGTGGTAGTCTTGATGTCAAGATCATCATTTGCAGAAATCAGTCTGCAATCAATTCATCGGTGGAACGGATAACAGCGGCAACTTTTCTGGGATTGCCGCTCTTTTACTGGAGGGATACACCTTGTAAAATTTAATGTTCCTCTCTTTACTTCTCTGTACTACTCTTTATTGTGTAGGAATCATAGTGAGTACTATACAATAGATTAATTTTGTTGTAAACTTACGTAACACCGGACGGAACAGGTCACTTGTGGTTGCTCTCAATTGGTAAATAATAACCACGATCAGTAGACAGACTATTAAAAGTAGTCGGCGTGTTCATTCTGTTTCAATGAAACGCTGAAACCTAGACGGCTAACACAGTAAAAAATGTGGCGTGCCATCGCGTTTCTGATGAGAAAATTAGCTTAATGAGCATGCTGCATAATACGCAGTGTTTTTGTTTGAAACTAGCTTACTTTTCGCAACTACTTTACTACCCGTTGGAGCAGTGGCCCTTTCCTAGCTTTATTTGAGAAGTTAGCCTAGGTTTTTTTATAGCTTTAAGTATCCATCTGTGCATTAAAACCAATGAGAGTGAGTGCACGGCGCTAGCAGCACTGAAAAAACGGTTCGGGTAATACGCAAGAAAAGTTCGTGCGTAGAGCATGAACTCGTCGGGAAGTATGTGAACACTGCGGAGGTTCGGGCTTGACGACCGAAGTGGTTCGGGTGCATCACCCGAACCCACTTCGTGCGTATTACCCGAACCACTTCGTGCGTATTACCCGAACTCTTCATGCTCTACGCACGAACTCTTCATGCTTATTACCCGAACTCTTCGTGCGTATTACCCGAACTCTTCGTGCGTATTACCCGAACTCTTTGTGCTTCCCACTATCGGTTATTCCTTGTATTCCTTTTCACAGTAACAATAGAATGCATAAAAAGACATTAAATACATCACTCACTAGACACAGGTTGATAGAGGAACACCATATTACCAAATTTAACACGCATATTATCACTTTCACAGCTTAGTAAATCAGAACACAAATACGAAGGAATATACGGCGGATTCACAAACAAATCTTGAATAAGCTCAGAACTTTTCAACACGTCCAAATTCGAACTGCGAACGGAAATTTAAGTAGGGATCGAATTACAAAACATAATTTATTAGAGCATTTAAGTATACCGACTTAGCGGGAAAAAATATGAGGGATCAGGACACCTCGTAACGTAAAACAAACCACAGTAAAAACGTATGCCGGCGAGTACGACTGACTGACATTTCCTTATACTAGCTCTTACACACAGATATTTATGTTTTTATTTGAAGCTCTTATCGAAATACCGTCGTGATTAATTAACTTGACACCATACTACTAATTAAACTGAATTTAAAGCCGCCAACTTGCTTTGAATCACGGAGTCACGCGCTAGACCGACCGACCGAGCGAGCGTTCAACAGTCAACTGCCGCTTTATTGTTGCGTGTTTGACCACCTAGAGCGCGGAGCAAGCAGAGTTCACGCGTACTAGCCGAAGCGGTTCGTGCTCTACACCCGAGCCATGGCAAATGCTGTACGATAGTGTTTCCGTGAACCGCTCGGCGGATACGCCCGATGCTGGTTCATGCGGGCCACTGGGTGCGTTCGCACGGTACGCATGAACCGCTCGGGCGTATAGCGCGAACTCAAGGTATACGAGCGGTTCGGCCGCCGAGCCCGAGCCGATTTTTTTCAGTGAGTGAACTTTCAGTATGCTTGGAGAAAAACCTAATCAGCACATCAAGTCAATGGTCAAGCCCTGGAAACCCAATTTCTGAGCAATAAGTAAATCACTACTCTGGAACTGCTGAGGTTTTGCCTTGAAAATTTGAATATTCAGCAGTGGTTCTGCAAACTGATTTATCAAGTTGATGATTGGATTTAGGTATTTTCAACTTTTAATTAGAATTCAGTATGAATGTGCAGGATTCTGATCGCACCCCTCCCATCGCTGCAAAAGTGAGTCAATCACCAGCCAGCGGCTATCAGCTCTTTTAGCTGGTGCATGCATGATCTAAATGGAATAGAAAAGGTTCCCCGAAAGGTTAGCTCTGTTAAATGGATAAAGATACGATAGTGTGCAACTACCCTACAACCACTTCAAATTGATAAATTTATAGTCAGATTTGTGTCGTAAGCTTATAGAACCAAGCTACTTTGAATAGACTGCTGCAAGAAGATGAAGGACAGAAGTTTACAGAGAAGAAAGACAAATTTCACCATAAGGTGCATACCTCCAGTAAAAGGTTGGTAATCCAACAAAAATTTGCCGCTGTTCTGCATTCCACCGATGAATTTACTTCAGACTGAGTTCCGCAAATGATAATCTTGGCATAAAGACTACCACTTACTGTAAATCAGACTTCAAAGTTAAACTTCAATCACTTGGTAAGTACTCGTAAACTTAGAGGGAAAAATTGATTTTTTTCCACTGCTTAACTTTGCGCACTAAAGATGGAGAGACCAATTCCGCTATGATCGTAAACAGTATCTTCCGAGTTCCAGTATCATTCAAGGATTAAGCGTTTGAAACAGTTGAAAGTACCTACACAGAAGAATGGCTTGAAAACTAACTCAAGTCGTTCTACTAGACGCAGCTAGAATTGAGTGGAATATCACAGCACAATAGCTTCAGAATCTAGACAGCATTTGGGTAAGACTCCGATACAATGCGATGAGACACAAAAGTCCTTCCTCATACTTATATCAAAAACTGACTCTAGAATTACGCTGAGAAATGAAGGAAGGGCCATTTCTAAAAAAAAAAAAAAAAAAAACTCTTAGAAAGATGAAAAGTCACACACTGTTTGATATGCCAGCACCAGCTGGAGTGATAAAACTCACTTGTAGTTACACTCCATTGAAACTAGAAAAAATGAGAAAATACACCGGTGTTCCACTTCGTTTTACCTCCTAATATTCGCTTTTTATGAGCTAGAAACATCTGCAAAATTTCGTTCGCCCTTCTAAAGTTCTAACCTAAAACACAGAACCTCCAGCAGGCCCATTCTAGAGATGCTATAGTTCGTTGGGTTAGCACGATTTTGAAAATTGTTTAAAAAATAGAAAGAAAAAAACTGCAGCACTTTTGAAGGCTTTTTCCACGCTTACGATCATTCTTGATGAGATACATCCAAAGAAAAGTAAATTTAATGATCAAATATTCTCAAAAATTTAAATTTAGCAAGGGTCTTTCCCCCATTGATTAGCATGTAAATGCCTATTCCGCTGAATTGCCGCGCTGCGGGAGCTGCGAATGATACGTCATCCCCTTCCTCACCCCGTCTTCAACATCGATGGACGGGAGCGGGGTATGCGCAGTGACTGACCTGTGTACATGGATCTTGCACTCACACAAGTCACACTCGACGCAAGCTCACAATCGGAGCCCAACAGCCGCATGCTCACCGCGACCAAGCCGCGGCGCGTCACTCGTGCGTCTTCGGCAAGTTCCGCGCTTGCGCCGATCGTGACGTCACACACATACACACACACACACTTGCAGTGTAACACCAACGCGATGCGACCGCGACGGCCAACCAAACTCCGCACAGGTAAGAAACACACACAACACGATTCACAGTGGGTCGAATTGTGGAATTTTCCGGACATCATTACACAATCAGTCATCAAGACCGTGCAACGAATAACACATTATCTGAAAAATGAGACAATTTTTAATATCACAGCTCAAAATTAGTCACATTACCTTGTTTTTTTTTCTTGTTTTTGTTTTTTTTCCGAGAAAAAGAAATCGACTTCTTAATGTTTCTAAAGCAAAAAGGTAAAAAGTTTGATTGTTCTGAAAAATCCATGGTTTGATCCACTGTGCGACAGCATGATCCGATCTGATCCGGAGTGCGGAGTCGGAGTGGATCCGCGTGGCCGCCACGGCCGTGTCAAGCGCATACAGTGGGCCCGAACAAACAAACACTTCAGGCTTAGAAAATGATCCGATGATCATCATCAGCAAACTATGTTTAATGACCTATGGTCTCCAATTTACAAAGTAACCAGGTTACGAAGAAGCATCGCTTCAAGCTTGAAATAATTCGTACCATACATTTTCTCATTTTTGCTTTACAATTGAGCTCTTGCAAAATTTTGCTGTACAGGTGATTGTAGAGTTGATTCTTGCATAAAAACCTGTTAAAATGACGACGAGTACACTAAAAACTCGCAAAATTCACTCTCAGAATCGGGCAGAATGGCGGAGCTGGGTACTCAGGTATCATGGGAGTTTCCTATCTAATTTGAGGCAAATCTCTATGTTTCCGTAGAGAAAGTGACAAATTAGAGAGGAATCTCCCATGATACATTGATATCTGCAATCTGCATAGCTCCGCCATTGAGAGTTTATCGTTCAGCAGCGGCTCGTGCAATGTGGCAACAATGGATTTCCTCCATTTAAAACTGTGTAAAATAATCGATTACTTGGTGAGGCGCTACGCCTCACCTAGTATCGATCTTTTTGCATACGTTTAAATGGCAAAAGTGCACGGTTGCCAGATTGCACGAGCCGCCACTGTTATCGTTACAGCTATTTTCTGAGATATTTTTATACTGAATTTTAAACTCTTTAAGCGTGATTTTCCGTGATTTTTGCTGGTTCACAATTTAGATTTACTTATTCAGTTGCTTGCAGAAAAATCTTGCAAAAGCCCCATTTTCGAGAAAGAATCCTGAGATTCCGCTCAATGCATGCTCATTAAGTTGAGAGGTGGTGCTTTAGACGCTCCAAAGGAGTGACACTAGAGTGCTCTGTTGCTCCATCCTAGGCGCCGCGGAGTTGCGAAATACTCACTACGCCTCTGAGAGCGATAAGACAATAATAAGTGAGGAAAAGTTGGAAAAGCCCAAGCTGTGTGAGAAATTTATGATTGAGAAAGGACATGGATAAGATGTCGAATTTTGATGGTGTGACCTATGTGACATCCGAAGATTACCGATACATGAAGGTAGGTACCCTGGTACCTGATTGGGCTCACTGAGGAAGCCCTTATACACGGCGCTTACGGCAAGGAGGAGATCGGAGTTATTTCTCATGAAAAATCAAATTTTGCTGCAAAAAATTTGAGGTGAGGAAGTTTGAAACAGTACCATTGATGTTTTTAAGCCCGATTAAAGCCTTAGTATCCCGTAAATTTTGGGAGTATAAGTTTATTAAATAAGTCTTAGGGGCAAAAGTCTTACTTTAATAAGTTTATTAAAGTAAGTAAATTTTAAAATGCCATTAAATGATTTGCTGCAATATTAATTACGAAATACGCCTCATTCAGTAGCGTAGCCAGGAATTTTTCAGGGGGGAGGAGGTCCGAGTCCGGTAATTGTCCAGGGGAGACCCGAAGATAATTTTTTTGAAAAATTTCTCTTAAAACGCAGAAATTGACCCTTATCTAGGGAAAATGTTGGTGTCAAGCAACCCCCCCCCCCTTAATTGTAAAGGAACATCATGCAGTGCGAGATGGAGTTAGCCTGCAATTACGTCTGAGAGCGACTAAATTTGCAAACTTTTCCGGGCGACCGCCCCTCCCCAAGCTGGGGGGGGGTGTCTCCCCCAGGCCGCCATGTGAGCTTTCCAAACTTGGTCTCCTCCAGAAAAATTGTCTAACGACGCCCATGTGCGTGATCGGCTAACCCGCTAACATGCAGGTTTACGAATTGTTTCTAGCCTCTTCCTGGTTACGTTACGCACTCCATAAGTATAGGCACGACACGACCTATGGTTCTCGAATCGAGCGTTCTGTGCCCAATTTGCGACGAGTCGCGGCCGGCTTGGTGGCGGCCGTGGCCTCTATCCTCCGCGTGCTCTCAGCTGCGTCTGGCCTGACTCTGGCCGGCCCTGTTCGCTGCATGGCCCTATCTGCTCCTCGCTTGCTCGTTTGCTTTTGCTGGCTCGTTCGTTCGTTCGTTCGCTCGCTCGCTCGACTAGGGCATGGCATAGCATGGCCGCTTTGCTCAACTCTGGCTTCAACTCCGCAACTCTACCGCATGGCTTTCTGATCGACAACCAGCGGCCAAGAGGACTCTCGACTCCTCCTAGACTCTTTCGCCGACCGACCGATCGACCAAAATAATCCTCAGATTCACTCGCCGCGGGTTGCGTGAGCCTGTCTGTCCGTCCGTCTGTACGACCGCGCTCGCTCGCTACTGTGCGTCTTCATATTCTTGCGGTGTTTATTTTCTGTCGTTTTTTGCCGGTTGTTGTTGTTTTTTTTTTTTTTTTTTTTTTTTGCGTGTGTGTATGTGCGTGTGCGTTTTATTTGTTTCGAGGAAAAAAGAAAAAAAAAAATATAATCTCATTTTTATATGATAGATTTTCCCTCGTGTTTTCATTGAAGTGTTTTCCTCCTTTACTTTCAGTGTTATTGTTTGTATCCTACCGTCTTTAGAGTGTCACATCGCTCCTTCCACATTTTTGTCCCCCGCCTTGTTTTGCACAATTTTTCGCGCATCGTTACCGTGCAACGGTTTTTTTTTTCGCCGATTGTGTTCCATTGTGAAGTCCTGTTTATTTTGATACTTTTTTATTTATTTATTTATTTATTTATTTATTTATTTTTATTACATTTACCTGTTCGCACGGATACCAATATTGCTGTCAGGATAACTTACGGATAAATTCAATCGACTGCTATACAGGTATTTAATTGGATGATACAAACTTCGATTGTTAATGATTAACATCAACCACTTTGTATATTACACGTCACGATCCCCCAGCTTCTGATCTATTCTCTCGTATATATTCCAATTATAATATATATGGTGTGAGAAGTGGATTTTTGGAAATCTTCGTCATTTTTCTCAAAATTTACAACTTCTCAGGAATTTTCTCCTCGTTGTAAACTTTAGGGTTTAAAGAGGAATTTCTTGTTGAAATTGCCGTAGTGCAAATGACGCGGTAGTACCAGCAATGAGCTTCGCTCTGGCTACGTTAGAAAGCGTCCATATAAACGCTTTTTAAAGCTCTTAAGTAAACTTGGTCGAGGTTATTTAAAATTGGACTAACCAAGAAAAAAATCTTTCGTACTTAATTAATTCTTATAATTCGCAAAATTTGGTAAGAATTAGCTGGAGGTACAATTGAATTTCCTCCACAGCTTGGAGTACAAAAGTCACAACGATTGCATTAGGTATCCTACTTTTCAAAATCGGCGATATAGTATAGGTACACCGAATAAACGAAAAGAGTGCTTAATTTAATTTACGACTGCATGCTATTGGTGTAACGTTGATTCGACATGGAGAAACACAAGTTTATTCAACATTTAAGTAAGCTTGTTCATTCGACATGTTTAATGTTCATTTACAAAAAGTCATATTAAAGTCACATGCTGAAATGTTGAACTAACATGTTTCTGCGCATCGATTCGTCGGATCAACTTTACCGCGATGGTATGTTTATTCGAAATTGAATGTAGGTATGTACATTCAATTTTTCCCCTTGGTGTAACTTAAAATTATACTGTTTTCCAGCACTTTTGCACCAAATTATACTACTGAACAATAATTAGCGAAACTTCAGTTGCCGTAAAGCAAAAGGCCCAACTTCTAAACAACGCAACCACATGTGTTCACGACTTCAATTCCTTACTCTCCATAAAAGCCGAACAAATGCTGATTCTGCAGAAACTTACTCTTAGAATCGATCGGGTCCACAGCTAAAGGTTAAACCAGCTAGAGAGCTAAATATGATAACAGGATTCGATGCGTATTCCTTTGTGATTACCTCAACAGGAGTCAGATGTGCCAAAACATCGCATGTCCGCCCCCGCATCCTGATGGTATTCCTGGTACCAGTGAGAGATGGTATGCAGTGTTGCCAGATTTTCCTATAGACATTCGGCTAAATGGGAAAAATTGTCTAAAAAATGGCAGCACTGGTGCAGTGGCGTAGCTTGCAGTTTGGCAACATGTACATTTAAACCCATGTAAAAGGTCGAATGCGAAGGTGTTGACCGAACATTCAATAGTTCGATCTTTTTCATAGGTTTAAATAGACACACTGACACTAGATTATTTCGATCAAAACTAAGGCCAAATTCGAACTCGGCAGGTCAATTTACGTCGGTCTAGCTGCTATTTACGCGATTAGAAGTCCACTTACAAGAAAAACTCCATGTTTGTGTCTAAGGACCCTTGTTTTCGTGTTCATAGGGGGCGGACATATCTATGTCGTTAAAACGTAAAAATCCTTAATCCGTCGCAGGACCTTGCGTTTAATAAGAGTTAAAGCAGTTTCAACTCGTTATGGGAGGTTATGTGTTAAAAACAATGCAATGGTAAAGTCTTACCCCTTTCGGACGTCTCTTACTCATTTATGGTGGAAGGTTTAACATGAAAGTCGTATGTACCTTTGGGATTCCGAAAAATTGACCCGCACATGAAATTGAAAAATCCACTCAATTCATCAGTATCGGTATTAGAGCGGTCAATCTTTTCTCCCATAGTTCATGACCGAAAGGGTTAAGGGATACATGAGCAGATTTTCCATCGGAGGACCTCCAAACCAAACGGCCTCTTTCGGAGGGCCCACCTCAAGATTCCTCGAGGAAGGGGTGAGGCGCACACTCATTAGGTTCTAAATAAATCAAACCTTTGAAAACGTTGGGGGGGGGGGGGGATTGCAAATTTTTCGTTGTTTGTTTTGTAAATAATGGGAGTTCCTCCGAATGAATCTTTAATTAAGATATGCATTGAAAGACTATAAGTTAGCTCTGACGAGCAATCCCATAACTATATATGTTTTACTTTTTTGGTACAAATGCATGCAGCATGAATGAAAGTCAACTCCCTAGTTTCTATAGAGTTTTCTGCAAATAAAAGCACCTATATACTTAAGTCAGATAGACTCTGGTATTGTGGATGGAAACAAAATTTAATGTAGTGGGCGCTGTGCCCAAAACTTGGTGGAAAGTTTCCATGTACCTACTTCAGAACTTGGAAGGGAAAATCAAAAATTTTCAAGCTAGTAATAAGTGAGGAGAGAACCCGAACGCACTTTTCAATACAACTCATATAAGTTAATCCTTTAGCCGAGAACAAGTTTTGCGTAAAGTAGGTTTTAGGTAGGCGAGTTACTTTGTGTTTCCTTATCCTCTTATGAACTTTCCCCACCACCCGGAACATAGCCCCTAAATCCTCATAAGTTTTGAGTTTTGCCTTTCGCGAGGTTTCCGTGAAATGTGGCCCCTCGCGAAAGGCGAGGGATGCCTGTAAAAAAAACAACAACACAACAAAAACCAAACCAACAAAAACAGAAAAACACTTTAGGGGACTGTGAAGAAAGAGAATTCAAGTTAATCAAGGAAAGTAAATTCATCAGCTCACTTAATATGACTCCTCAACCTGAAAAAAGAAAATTCACGCTTGAATATCACAGATAGCTCATCAAACACTTTCATTTTCACTGGCCTGACCTCCAAATACATGTCTTACCGTGAGCTTGTAATTGCGTGCGCATTATACATATAACTGCTTACTGCATACATTATTACGATGGCTCATAATTATTATTCATTTTTAAGTTCGCGATTTGTTTTATTTATTCACCCAGGTAAAAATGGTCCATTCAGGTCCATTCAGGTCCATATAACCGATTCCCCATAGATAGTATGGATACATATGGATATGTACACGTATAATGTATAAATCTGTAAAAATATCACCACGCATATCAATACAGATCCACACGACATTATTTCAATAGGGATTTCTGTCACTTTACCGGAATTCTTGTTGAATTAACAGGAATTCCGGTTTAGTAAGTATTATCAAGACGCCCTGTTACGGCAGCAAGAAAGTTTTCTCAGTGTTTTTACGAAGTGATTTATTTCTTTAATTATTCGCTGAGTCTACAGTCATTTTTGGATGGTCCATTAGAGCGAGCGTCTTATACCGTTTTACGTTTATACGAATTAACGACCAAGCCATTGATAACTTAACGATTCTTGGTAGTCAATGTTATTTTCATAATGAACATCATCTAAGCCGCGGAAGATCCATGTTTCCATTAGTGTTTATTTCGATGTAAGGTTGTCCGCAAGGACGGTAGCAGATGGACTGTGCATCACTGCTTGGTATGGTTAACTGACCTTCGGCTTCCACGAAATTGTGATTGTTATTTCGAGTAGCGCCCAGCTATACATTCTTTCACTTAAAAACAAACTCCTCGTAAAATTATCTGGGAAACATCTTCGGTCGATAGAGTGTGTTTTATGTTTGTTTTGCTCGAAAGCTGCGGCTGCTTATCTGATTATTCTTAATTTTTCTTTTTAAAAGAAAATTGAATATTTGTTTGTTTGTTTGTTAAAGAAATACGTATCTATAATGGACAATATCTGAATAATGAAGAGTCAAAAGAAAGTTTGCTCGTCATTTAGAGGTCCGTTGTTTTATGACTCATGGTCTCTCAGTCGGGCTAATATTTCGAAGTCGTGTGTAGTATATTGTCTCGATGCGTAGCTCTACCAATCTATATTCACCGTTACCGGCTAATTTAGAGATGATGTCATATAAACGCAGCATTTCCACCAGTGGTTTAGCCAGGAATTTTTCGAAGAGTGGGGGTCTGGGGTCCAACAATTTTGAAGGGGGAGGGATCCAAGGGTCAAAATTCGGTAAAATTCTTTTGAAACCTCAAAAAATTACATTTTTTCTGGAGAAATTCTGGTCGGGGGGGGGGGGGGGGGGTTCTCCAGCCCCATGGCTACGCCATTAAGTGATAATCAAGAAGAAAGGTTGGTTTTACGTCTGGATTTGATAAACTCACGTCAGACTTTGATCTATAAACTAGGCAGGCATCTTGATAAAGTTCGAATGAAGTTTAACATTGATTTTAGCAAGCAAGAATGACCGCAGCGCAACCAGAAAACTTTTCTGGGGGGAGGGGGGGGTGAAAAGCAGCGGAGCAACAAAGATAGTATCGATCCCTCTCGTTTTCCCCATGAATGCATATTGGTTTAATAATAATAAAAACTGGGGTTTTCTCTCGCTGTCTATTCTTCCTAGCATACGGAAAAAATAATGGTTTAATTTACCACACGCATACTTATAGCGGATTTTGGCGTCTGCCAAGAAGTATATGGTAAACTTTACTAATATCGTAAATTGTACAAATCGGTTGACCTACTTTACCACACGTTACGTTGAATTTACCATGCATTCTCTGATGTTTACCTTTTACTTTCTGACCTAAATCTGCTATGCGTAATGCGTATGGTAAATTGTATCATTCTTTTTTTACGTTCACGTATAATTTATTTGCAATTGCTTTTAGAGAATTGGATAGCCTCTCGTTTTGCCATTCTGTAAATATTTCCCGAAATTAACTTTTTTTTTTTTTTTTTTTTTTTTTTTTTTTTGCAAAAAATTTGTGAGAGGGAGGTCATGACCCTCAAAACCTTTTCTTGGTTGCGCTATTATTGAGAGTAAGGTCATATTGACACGGAGTTAGGGTTGAGCTCAAGTTGAACTTATCCCTGTATCTTTCGCCCACAGGATGCGAACCAGATCTGGTCGGAACTTCATTCGAATTATTTATCGATACTACTGCGAAACGCGAGTCTCGCACTCACTCGCAGTTAACACTGATCCCCCCCTCTCCCGGCGACGCGACGTTTCGCCTCACCCTGATCTGATGCCTGCGTCCTCTAAGATCGGTGACCCAAATCCTCTATATAACTATTCGCTCTCCCCTCAGGTCCCCACATTTATTACGAAGTCGAAAGTTATTCAGATACATACACATACATGTATTTGACTCGCTTTTAAACGATCGTCGGAGCTCCCCGTCCAAATATTTAAACTAGGAAAAGTAAATACACGACGTCGACCATAGCCCACAGTTTAACGTGTACCCGCATCGCACCCACCCCCACCCACCACCGCATCCATAAAACGGTATCTGCCGATATTGGAAAATCGTCAACGCCGCACTACGGTCTAAGATCGTCAAAAAAAAGGGGCTAAAACTCAGAGACTAAATTTTTCATGAATTTATTTTCTTAAGCTTTCAATATACCAATTTTAATCACAGAGAACCACTTTATCAAGTCATTCTAACATTTTCTAACCTAGAAATGTCGCTGGAAAGTTTTAGATTGGTTTTGAAAGGTTGAAAACGTTTGATCACTTTTCATCACTGATTTTTGGCCACTTTTTTCGATCTCAGACCATAGTGCGGCGTCCTCTCGCGAGGGCTTTGGATTTCAAATGACAGTGTGTCGCGTCACCAATCGCAGTCTCGTCAAAATCAACCAACATTTACAGGGTGACTACAAGGAAAAGTATGCACTCACAATCAGAATTTTGGATGGTTGCGGCTCGATTGAATGAAGGGGATTTTTATCATTCGAGGGAAAACGTCTTGTTGACAAACGTCGAAATCAATGATACATTCAAACAGTGGCGGCGGGGGGGGGGGGCTAAAGGGGCTGAATCCCCCTACACCTCCGATTTTTGTGGGTGGAGGGAAAGGGGGGAATAATTTTCAGTCAAACGCTTATCAGTGCGAGCCCCTCCCAAGTAAAATCCTGCCTACGCCACCGCATGCAAATGACGTAGTAATAAAGAGCTTAAATCTTGAGGCTTCTGTTGAAAATTGAAATCGTACTGTAAACAGAAGAAGCTCCTTCAATTTTTCGAGCGGCAACCACCCCAACTTCTGAGTGGGAACTTTTTTTATATAGTCACCCTGTAAACTATTTCTGCAGTTGAAGGGTGATTTCGCGTTATGGTAGAGCTCCAGTGGCATCGCGTGCAATCTGGCAGCGCAGCATTTCGTCCATTCAAACCCATGTAAGATATCGTTTCGAGGTAGTGGGTAGGGTAGTGCACTATGTGGTGCACTCCCAATAGTTTGACCTATTTCACGGGTTTAAACGAATAAAATGTAGCGTTGCCAGATAGCACGCGTCACGACGCCACTGTATAGAGCGCGTTTCATATAAGTTAAGGCGGAGCTCAAGCTATACCCTGGTAAAAATGACGACTATACGACTATTCCAAAAACGACTATAAACATAGTTGCCGACTATAATCTATAGTTGGCCAACTATAAATCCATAGTTGGCCAACTTTGTTTATAGTCGTTTTTGGAACGGTTATAGTCGTCATTTTTACCAGGGTATAATCTTTATGGAATTTTTCTAATGTTATTTCTTCTATTGCATGATGGAATTCAATAAAAATGAAGTATAAAGAGCTTGGCTTTTTAACAATAAAGCAGTAGGAATTAAGGTTGAGCTCCATACCTTCACTTCTGAAACAAGCTTTAACAGGATTTTTGCTGGCGCCAAAAAATATCATAGAAGTAAAATCATTGAAACGTTCAAAGCTTACCTAACTAACGAATATTTTTGTCCAAGACGTTGCTTTCAGAATGATTAACGATGGTAAACCATTTTAACTAAGTTAATTTCTTCGGAAAATTTAATTAATTTATCAATTCTTTAATTATTTTACTTCAATCAGTGGCAAAGGAGGGAAACCAGTGGCGTAGCGTGCAATTAGGCAACGTTTTACTGTGTCCATTTAAACCCATGTAAAAGGTCGAATGCGGAGGTGTTCACTGAACACCCAACAGTTCGATCTTTATCATGAGTTTAAATGGACACAGTATAACGTTGCCATATTGCATGCTACGCCACTGAGGGAAACCCATCATGTAACAGATCGAATTTGGGGATGTTCACCGGACACCCATTAAAAATATCGAACTTAGTAGATTATTGTAGTAACATACGCTTCGCTAGGGAATTTAAACATTTTATTCATTCTTGAACCTATTGCTCTGTAAGTAATAACAATTATATTGTAGTGGGGGAAAACAAACATTATCTATGTTCTTAAAATTAATCTCCCGAAGCTCTTTCACGCCTGTAGATGTATAACATCTCCGTATTACGCATATCGAGGGGCTGTTTGAAGAACGACTCAGAATACGGCCTGAAGGTTTTAAACCCTCCTGAGTTAGTTTGTATGTTTTCCAAGTGATTAACTTTAATGGATAATTACTTGAGAGGAAAATAGTCACAACTGGCATCACCGCAGCCAAAAGCGCCTTCTCCGCGAATTATGCGAGCCACGTCTTGAATAAATAATGTATCTTTCGCTTAACACCCCCTCGGCCTTTGCCTCTTCGCAACTTTTCGCCCCCGCCTCCTATTAAGTCCGGTACTTAAATAAATTCGCAGGTTCCCTCTATGGTCTTAGATAGGTACACGCAGCACCTAAAACTATTTGAGGTCTCGCCTCATTTGGTTTCGCACACTCCTGTCTCTCTCTCTCCCTCTCTCTCTCCATCTCTCTCTCTCTCTCTCTCTCTCTCTCTCTCTCTCTCTCTCTTTCTCTCTCTCTCTCTCCTTCTCTTTCTCTCTCTCTCCCTCTCTCTCTCTCCCTCTCTCTCTTTCCCTCTCCCTCTCTCTCTCCCTCTCTCTCTTTCCCTTCACTCTTTCTTTTACTATTTCTCTTCCTCTTTCTCTCTCTCACTCTTCCTCTTTCTCTCTCCCTCTCTCTCTTTCCCTTCACTCTTTCTTTTACTATTTCTCTTCCTCTTTCTCTCTCTCACTCTTCCTCTTTCTCTCTCTCTCACTCTTCCTCTCTCTCCCTCCCTCCCCCTCCCTCCCCCCGCCCCCCCTCTCTCTCTCTCTCTCTCTCTCTATCTCCTTCCCTCTACCTCTCCCTCTCTTTCTTTCTCTTTGCAATCCTCCCTCTCCGCGGCCAATCAGTCAACAATTAAGTTTATTCTCCGAATTCATTTGTGAATTTGTTTGCCTGTGAACGGAATAACTTAAACGCCGCTTTAATAGCCCATTGTTGGAGATTGGTGCCTGCGAATGCTTTTTGGACCGCGAATAGCTGTGCGTTCCGTTGCCATGGTAACACGTTTTACGAGTATCGTGAGTGTAGATGTAAGTACCGCTGATTTGCGGAAAGATTCTCGCGAAGCTTTATAGGTTGCACGGCAAACGTCTACAGACTGTTTCAGTGATGAGCCAGGAAATCTGATTGACTAAGGTGCTTTTCTTAAACGTGAAATCGACATCTGATTGTTTGATTTCTAATTTCCCGCTTCTCACTGAAACCTAGTCTATGCCTTCCCGAGGATCATAAGTATTATTTATTTTGCTGTTTTTTCGCGAATTCCGGTGGCTCCTATTTGAGTCCCTATATATGTATACTATGAGAGTTGCTCCATGTCATTCAAAATGAAGAAGAAGAAGCGGATCAATAGAGCCCCCAAGAGGAAAATTACAAATGGCGGGTGGCCATTTGCCTCTGCGATGTTGCCGCTATATCGGAATCTCTTATAGGTTAGGTTCCGATTCTCGAAAACAACGGCCGTTATTGAGAGAGATATTGTTCTTCAGAATAACATTATATATTCAAGCAGAGGAAAAATTAAAAATAATTACTGTGGTCACTGTTACTTCAAATTTGTAATGAAAGTTAGTACGCGAAAAGTAAACAAACCCTCCGTCATTTGCATTTGCCTCTTGGGGCTTTCTTGATAGGCTAAATCTAAGAGCCAATCAGAAATGGATTCTGACATGGTGCAACTCTCATAGTGTATAGGAGCTCTAGCTCCTATAAAGTAGCTGCCCCAATCACTTAAATCCCGGCTGTCTAAAAAAAATTCACATTGGCATTCGTTATTCACAAGCACCAATCATGTAACAGTGCATATCTA
Organism: Trialeurodes vaporariorum; assembly: GCA_011764245.1. Lineage (NCBI taxonomy): Eukaryota > Metazoa > Arthropoda > Insecta > Hemiptera > Aleyrodidae > Trialeurodes > Trialeurodes vaporariorum. The sequence continues at coordinate 6,145,510 of VMOF01000001.1, forward strand.
ACAACGCTCCTTAATTCTTTTATAGGTGTCATCGTATGAAATTATGCAAAATTATAAGTGGGAAACGTTTGAAACATGTACACACTATATATATGTTCTGGTAGCTTAGGGCCTAAGGATTGCAGTAAACCGATCTCCACAAGAAGGGCGGATAGGCGTAGCCGCCCTTTTACCGAAGAACTCCTCAATTGTTAAGTATAAAATAAAAGCAATTTCAACTCTGTAAAAAATAACTTTTGTTTTGTTTTTTTTTTTTTAATATTGGTTAATATTTCAGTTTGAACCAAAAATTTCCCATTCGTTGGCCCGGCTCAAACTGAATCCACTTTTCTCCCTTTGGCGGATTCAGCATTTCAGCCCTCGCGAAAGGGGAGGGGGGTCCGAACATGGAATTTTCGATCCCCGTTGACCCCTTTTTCTTTGTTCTCTTTTTTCTTTTCCCCTCTTTCCCCCCTTTTCGCCTGAACGGAGGAGGCGATCGCCCCCTTCACCCGCCGCATCCACCAGTGTTTTCTCCCCGATTTAAGTAAATCCCTGTTTTAAAACCTGAAATAAGTAATCACAGAACTTAATGTTTATGTGACCAAAGGGCGTTCATTCTAGGATATGTATTATCTTTATTAGCCGAAATTAATTTCATCCTCATCCTCATCCGATTATTCCGATCCTGCCTTTAGCACCGCCAGTGAGCCTCTTTTTTCCTGCGGTTTTTTAATTAACGATTCGCGGATCGTTAACTGCATCGAAAATATACTCATCGGTGCATCGTTGCAAGATCGGAGGAAAAGAAAGAGAAAAAAATTTCGAGACTGCGCTTCTACACCATCGCGCTTATAGTCTCTATGACGAGCTTTATTAAACATTGCAGCTGTGCATCGAAGCCATCCATCCTAAAAGCAAGCAACAGTTCTATGGGCTTAATTATGACTGTTGTGTGAGAACACACCTGAAGGTCACGCCTTGCCCGAGGTCAAAAAATTGATAACGGCCCGGCTGTGCATTAACTTGGCTTCTTTTATCCGTCTTCTGCTGTGTCTTCTCCCAGCGCGGAGTCAATTTACAAATTAATTTTTGATTCTATGAGTGACGAGTGTGAGTCTGCAGTCATGGATGTTTCAAAAGAAAACTAGGCATGGTTGCCAGATTGAACGGACAGAAAATTGCTTTTAGGATAGCAAGGAGGCAACTCGGGAATCATTTAAAAAATCAATCAAATTTCGCAAAAAAAAAAAAAAAAAAAAAAAAAAAAAAAAAAAAAAAAAAAAACTGAGCCGACAGTTCTTCAGAAAATACTGAAAGGGTTCAACTGCGTGTGATTGAATGGAACTGTTGCAAACTTTTGCTACAGGCTTATTAATAGTTGATTATGGGATAATACCCTGTAAAAATAACGATTAGCGCACTAAAAAATCACGAAATCCACTCCTAAACTCACAAAATGCTTTTAAACGCGAGACCGTAATGGCGGCCGGGGCCGCGGTTTTCATTGGGGTTCCCTATCTTCAATCAGCGCCATCTACACGAGGTGTTCTCGCAACACCACGCAAAAAGAAGAATAAGCATACTATTGCCTTAAGAAAACCGCGGCCTCGGCCGCCATTGCGGTCTCGCATTTAAAAGCATTTTGTGAGTTTAGGAGTGGATTTCGTGATTTTTTAGTGCGCTAATCAACTATTAATAAGCCTGTAGCAAAAGTTTGCAACAGCTCCATTACATATATTTGTGTGCATTTACTCCCAGATTTATTAAATTAAGGTCCGCCAGTTTAATGAAATTGGTGAGGTGGATACTGCGGATTTCAGTAAGTCTATTTATCTGACCACGATTTCAAAAAAGAGCAAGAAAAAAAAAAAGTTAGAAAATCTTCCGATTCTAAAAAAAAGTTAAAAAAAAAGTTCTCATCCAAAAAATGTCTATAAAATTGCACTGATACGTTCAAAAATTTTAATGTTTCGTCGAATTCTCCAGATCGAGGTTTTATTTCGCGAGCCTGCTTAAAACGAGGTTCTAAATGGGCGTTTTTTTTTTTTTTTTTAAACCTATGAGGCCCTGAGGAATTTTAAGTCTTCTAATTTGCATTCAAGAATAGTTGTTTTAGCTTCTGTTTCTCGGGATTTGATCACTTGATCTCACAGAATTGTTTTTCGGCTCCTCTTCGTTAAATTTTAATCCAGGAAGAAGAAAATAGCAGCGACAGTTGGAGCCGCGCGCCGATTTTTTTGTTTTGTTTTGTTTTTTTTTGAGCACATATACTCATCCCAGTATACCCGTTGTTTTTAGAGGTGCTGTCGCGTATGGCAACCAACCTTATGATATCATCGCTGTATAGGTGTATGTATACAGTGGCGTCGTGCCTTCTGGCAACAATGCAAATGCTCCATTTAAACTCATTAAATACATCGAATTTTCCTTGTGCACTGTGCACCCCCTGAATTCGATCTTTTACATGAGTTTAAATGGATAGAATACATTGTTGCCAACTTGCACGCGACGCCAATGTATGTATATGTGTGTGACGCTCGTTGCTCTCGTTTTGTGCAGTTGGAAAGTGGGATTAAACATCAGTCGATCTTCAAGAAATTTTGCAGTATACGTCAAAATAAACTGCCAAAAATTCGGACGGATTTGGTCAAAAAACTTCAACGTTATCGAGGTTAAAGGTTGTCCGTTTCATTCCAGGGCTTTGAACCGAACTGAACCGCGAATCTAAAACCGCTTCGAACCGCCAAATTTGTGAACCGCAAACCGTGAGCCGTTTTTTAGAAATTGCCTTGAACCGGAACCCGAACCGAACCGGACGGGCGAACCGGGTTTGAACCGATTCGCTGATTTTTTAAAAGTGGCTCAAGAAACTATGACCAAATACTCAAGATAATCCTGTTTCTATGAATCGATATATATGATCGATTCAATTGATATGAAAATAAAAACAGCTGCAAGAGAAAGTAAAATTGTCGCATATCCTTGGCAATGCTGAACCGCGTCAGAGCATTCATTTCCATTTTCAAAATTTAGTTAAAGACATTTTTCAGTGATTTTTTTATTTTTTTTTTATTTTTTAAAATTTCTCGCCCAGTTCACAAATTTTTTTTACTAAATAACATCGTAAGTGTCAAAAGCATTTTTCAGCAAAAAATGAAAGAAGGTGAGCAAAAAAGAATTTTTGTTACAAATTCTATCATTTTAATTTTTTTACAAAAATGAACCGGTTCAAATCGGTTCAAGAGCCGCTGAACCGGTTGGAACCGAACCCGCTGTCCTCGTGAGCCTGAACCGAACCGCGAACCGCGAACCGTTTTTTTTTTTTTTTTTTTTTTTGCGAACTCTAAACCGCGAAGCGAGCAGAATCGAAAATTTTGCCGGTTCCAAAGCACTGAATGAAATTCATTCTAGCATCATTTTAAGTATGTATATTCATTTCACTTGTACAAAGCAAAATTTTGCAACAGACTCATTTCTCCGCGACATTTTTCTTTTCTTCAGCGTCGAGTCAACGTTCTTTTCAACAACTTGTTTTTGTTTCATCTGGAATTTGTCTAATGAAGTCTTTGCATGTGAATTTTAAACAAAAATGGTGTCAAGTACTCGAGAGAGTCTTCATTAGAAAGAAAAAGAGCGTCTACGTCTTGAATGTAGACACAACAGAACGTATTTATATAGCTAGACCGGCACAAGAGTCGACGCGACTCGTTTAGCGCCTATTATGAATGAATGCAATAAACTCGTCCGACTTATGAGTGCGGCGCACTGTGGTCTCACATCGTCAAAAAGTGGCCAAAAATTAGAAAGTAAATTTGTCATCAATTTATCATTTTTAAATTTTCAATACCAATTTAAATCACAAAAATCACTTTTACCAAGTAATTTATAAGCCTTAAAATTTCACTGGCAAGTTCTACCAGATGCTTTAAAAGGTTGAAAACTATGACTTTTTTATGACTTTTTTTTCACTAATTTTTGCCCACTTTCTGACGTTCCTAGACCATTGTGCAGTGCGGCGCTCGCTGCGTCGCGCCGCGCCGCGCCGTGCCTACTTGCCTATCCACAAAAGTGTGTATAAAATGAAGCATGGACCACTTTTTGTCAGTTTACTCGTATACAACAAACATGTGCTCACAACAAAGTAAAAGTGACCATTAACTCCTCATTTTATACGGTCGTACAAATACTAATTGCCGGTTATCTTCGTATATGTATTTCAACATTTAATTAGGTTGTCGCAAACGACTACTTCAGATGAGCGGATTGGCGATTGGAAGGCTGTAGCGGCTCGTGCAATCTGGCAACAGTGCTATTTTGCCATTTAAATCTGTGATAAAAGATCGACTCTAGGTGAGGCACAGCGCCTCACCAAAGAATCGATTATTTTACATAAGTTTAAATGGAGGGAGTCCATTGTTGCCACATTGCACGAGCCGCCACTGTTGGAAGGAAAGAAAGAAAAAATACCATCGAAACGAAAATAAAAGCGATACCTATAGTGATATGGAAAGACCTCTCAAATCCAATCCTTGCGACTCGATAAAAGCTTTAAAAAAGCGACAGTGGCGTCGCGTGCAATTTGGCAACACCGTATTTAGCCCATTTAAACCCGTGGAAAAGTTGGATCTATTGGGGTTGCACAGTGCACTCCCGCGAATCGATATTTTACGTAGGTTTGAATGGACGGAATGCAGCGTTGCAAGATGTTACGCGACATCATATCATACTGGATAGTGGTGATGTAACGCGGCAGGTGAGCTCTTTTTTGCAGATATGGAAATGGAGTGGGCCCTGAAAATAAAACACGGTTTCAGTGATAACGTCATCCAGTCGGCTGTAAAGTTTTTGAATCGTTCCAAACTATCTCTCTCATTCTTACGTGACTTCTGTGAACTGCTATCTCACTCTCATTGCTAAAATCGTAAACTTTTTTTTTTTTTTTTTTTTTTTTTTTTTGCTGTTTGTGTTGGCAAAACTGAATATCTCCATTGACGCAGCCAGGGTTTTTTTCCACCTTTCTTATTTTCCCTTTGAATTTGTAACAGTATAGCGTCACGTGCAATCGGGAAATGCTGTTTTCTGTCCATTTAACCCATATTTGCCCAGTAGGTGATCGTTAACGACCCACATGTTGTGTTAATATTGGACCAAATTTCAGTCAATTTTGGACCAATTTTACTCTAAAAACCAATTTTGGCATTTTGTCGAACGTAAAATTTAGCTGCCTTGAAAAATTCCTGCCTTTTTAATTTTTTCGTGTTTTTAGTTCTCAAATTGTGTTTTTAGAAGAAAAAAAACCCAAAATTTCGAACAATTCTGGGCATACATGGGTTAAACTCATTTAAAATCATTCAAAATATCGATTCAAAGGAATATACACTATGCGTGCACCGCCAATAAAATAGCTCGACCGTGTTTACTTGTTTAAGTGCGCAGAACACGACGTTGCCAAATTACACGGAACACCGCTGATGTGTAAGCAGAAAACAGATAGAAAGAGAAAGAGGAGGTTTTATTCCTCCAATGTCCAATGTCTATCCTTGTCGAGCACAAGTGTTTGAATGGTGAAAAGAGAGAGGTAGCGAATTTCTCGTTGGTGCTACTGATTTCTCGAATCATTAACAGAAGAAAAAGTATTGGAACAAGGTTATGTATAACTAATTTCGACACTATAGTAGGTGATAGCTATGCATGAGGGTCACGAGAGAGTGAGAGCTGAGAGAGATAGTTCGGAACGTTACGCGAGTTTCGTTGCAGCTATACTGTATAGTAGCGACTTATGAGTGTATACTGTTGGATATAACCGTTAGCTTCGCACGAATACCGTCTAATAATAACTTCAAAACAATATAAATCTATACGGAAGACTTTCAGTTTGATTTAAGGAGGGTTTGGGGGGGGGGTGTTTTTTTTTGTCAATCATTCTATCTGTAGTTATTTTGCGCACCTCAGACTAATAGAAGGCGTTTTTGTGTACTATTCCAAAGAGTCTTACTCTTACCCTCCAGAATCAGTACAATCACAATCAGTACTTTATTAATTTTATTGCTTTTCATGCAGGGGAGGAAACCGACATTTCTGTATGTGCAGAAGGACAGTGGCGTAGCCAAGGGGGGGGGGGTCCAGGGGGTCTGGACCCCCCCCCCCATGACACCAAAATTTGTCCTAAAAAAAAGTCATTTTTTGCGTTTTCAGACAAATTTTACCAAATTAGTATGTTTGGACCCCCCCCCCCCCCCCTGACAATTTTCGGACCCCGGACCCCCCCTAGAAAAATTCCTGGCTACGCCACTGCAGAAGGGTAATAGCTACTCAAGAAACCAACAACATTTGTTTCCGTTCTGCACAGCACACAGCCTTCCATGAGTTCCATGCAGTTGCCCACGCACAACGATCTCAAATATCACGATTCCCTTACACGTTGAAGGATGAGTATAGCTAACTATTCCTACACGTCAGTCAAGATTTTGTCTACACTAGAAATTGAAGGCGAACTCTGGGACGCAACGCAACGTTCCGTCTTCCGTCTTCTCTACGCTTGCTCATCTGAATAACTTCGCTCTTTGGCCTTGCTTCAGTGGCGTCGCGTGCAAGTTGGCAACAATGTATTCTATCCATTTAAACTCATGTAAAAGATCGAATTCAGGGGGTGCACAGTGCACAAGGAAAATTCGATGTATTTAATGAGTTTAAATGGAGCATTTGCATTGTTGCCAGATGGCACGCGACGCCACTACCTTGCTTCCTCGCAGTCAGCGACTACAGTCTTCGAGTTTTGGAATCATTATTTATTTTCGTTTGATTTGCTCTGTCTAAAATGTTTAATCGTGAAGTATATACTGGATAAATATATTTTTAGATTCTCCACATACTTTGAGAGCTGAGCAATTTCTGAGTCACAATTTCAATTTCTAGTTGACATACTCAAATAAATGGCAAACGGCATTAGTGGGGTGGGAGGGGGCACAAATTGTTATCATGGAAACTATGGGAGCTGCGGAGATTTTAAAATAGCGTTAATCAAGCGGTGAATCAACTATAGTCATAATGGAGCTGTTGCAAACTTTTGCTACAGGCTTATTAATAGTTGTTTCCGGGGTAATATCCAGTAAAAATGACGATTAGCGCACTAAAAAATCACGAAATCCACTCCTAAACTCACAAAATGCTTTTAAACGCGAGACCGTAATGGCGGCCGGGGCCGCGGTTATTTCATTGGGGTTCCCTTTCTTCAATCAGCGCCATCTACACGAGGTGTTCTCGCAACACCACACAAGAAGAAGAAGAAGCATACAATTGCCATAAGAAAACCGTGGCCTCGGCCGTCATTACGGTCTCGCATTTAGAAGCATTTTGTGAGTTTAGGAGTGGATTTCGTGATTTGTTAGTGGGCTAATCGTTATTTTTACAGGGTATTACCCCATTGTCAACTATTAATAAGCCTGTAGCAAAAGTTTGCAACAGCTCCATTGCAGCGGCATGTATAAATACCATTCTTCTTTCTTTTTCTCTCTCGCAATTATCAAAAATTTCTTACTGTTCTGTATACGAACGATAATGAGTACAATTGTGTATGAGCTCTTTATATTTGGCGCGAGTTTAATTTTTATTTAATACCAATGGGCAAATTCCAACCAGTAAGGTCAAATTCTGAAAATGACATTTCCACGATGCGTTGCCAGCGCGGCCGGGCCTCTTGGCAATCGCAGTCGATGATGAATCCGGCTCCTGGCTCCAGAGTTTTCCCCCTCAGCCTCAGCCGTTTCCGCACCAAACGAGGCTCCACCTCCAATGCAGTCCACACCCACGACAGGACTGCAAATTCATGTCACTCACGTATGCCGCTTATCGCTGTCTCTGTCATGAAGTCTAACTCGTCAAATTGTATTTTTTAAATCGCTGAAATACAAAACAACATTACTTAACAACGAAATTAAATTGCATTTTGTGAATCGGATCTCAGTTTTTCTGTGGAATAAAAAAACAAAAACAAAAACAAAACAAAAAAAAAAACAAAAACAAAAACAAAAAATCAATTTTATTTAGCCCTTTGTTTTGTATATTAAATGAACTACCTATTTCTAACTAACTTAAAGTCACGCCTCCAAGCTGACCTGATACTTGTTACGAAAAACACGTGGGTACCCTCGCTAAATTAGGGTGGACCCCCCCCCCCCCACCACCACCACCAAAAAACAACAACAACAACAACAACAACAACAACAACAACAACAACAACAACAAAGAAAAATAATTAGGTCAAACTCATTTTGATGCATGGGCGGCGTATTTTGGAGGGACGTAAAATTGCAATCTTGCCCCCTTCTCTGAAAACTTCAGCACGTTCCTGGATGAACCAACAAATCGAATGGTGGCAATCACACATGACATATTTTGAACATATTGACCAAACAAAACGAAGGTATAGCCAATGCATGAAGTGTATCGAACAAATCTATCACTTAAATTTGAGCTTCATTTCCAAAATCAAATCTCACATCACTGCAGAGAGCAGTTTGCGCGGCCGCGACCGGCAACTCGCAATGGGTCAAAACAACGGACTTTATCGGACATAATTTTATGAATAAAAATCAAGATTATAAAAAATAAATAGCAAGGTAATAACTTCAAAATGTGTTCAATCGTCCATTCAAGAGCGTGAAATAAGTCTAACGACTTTGTTTTTGCAAAAAAAAAAAATATCAAATTTAAAATGTTTTTGAAGCAAGAAGACAATGACTTTTTATGTCCAGAAAAATCCATGGTTTGATCCCGCGAGCGACGGTTCCGCATGCGCTGTGGATTCGATCGGAGTGCAGCCGTAGCTGCAGGTATACGGTATGCAACGTATACGACGTGCGTACTATACGTGGAACTTGACGTTTTAATAACGTGCCAAAACAGACAAGGCGTGGTTGAAAGTTCGAAGCCATTCATTCGTAATGACGCCGACCGTCAACAGCGTTGTCAGAGTTCTGATTAAAAACTGTATAATTTGTATTGTTTCAAATTATAAATGTACGGTCTATGAAGTCTATCTGGCAACGTTGCTGTTAAACAGTCCGTGATTTTTTTTCTCCCTTGCTCTCATACTCATTGAATTCATCTCTCTCTGTCTCACTCTGGTATATGTCAATGATTACATCGCCTCAAAGTTTCGTTGACTTAAAAGCCAAGTTGACAGCATTCATGTGCATGTAGACTTCGTGGCGCAACGGTAGCGCGTCTGACTCCAGATCAGAAGGTTGCGTGTTCAAATCACGTCGAGGTCAGGAATTCTTTTGCTACCGAATTTGAGTAATTTCACCCATTTAATTAGATGATGTACGTTTGCTGTTATTTTTAAGGCATCTTAAATAAATTAAAATTATTTTCTTCGCGATGCTTTACCTATTTTTGGAATTTTATTGCATCGATCTGTATGCATGGCATGGGGGAGATTTAAATATGAGTTGTTGAAACTGTGTATGAAATTTAACAAATTCTAACTGATAGGCCAAGTAGATACATATATAGTGTAATCAAAAACTATATTTTTGTTTGTTTTGTTGTTTTTTGGTGGAAAAAGAATCTTATACAAGTTACAAAAAGCTGCTTAAAATATATCTTTGAAACCCCGTTAATTTGAGAAATTATTCTTTGGTATACCTATCCTCATGATAATCTCCGCATTTATCCGCATTTTTTATTTTATTTTATTTAGGCCTTTCCGAATTCCGTCCTCTAAATTACGAGTTTAGGTATTTCTTAACCAATTTTGATGGTTGATGGCCCAAAAAATCTATAAAAATTGAAAAGCACGTTGACGTTCCGTATATTAGCATAACTTATCTGTTATCAGATTCAAATAACCCAAAAAATACAACTTTTCGGAAATTGATTCTAAAGGCGCCGCCCCATCTAACGGATTTAAAGATCTTTAAATTTCGCCTAACTTTCTCACTTATTGTTGGTTATTTCATGCAAAGGAATTCATTCCAATGAAAGGAATATGTTGAATAAACATTGATCCACCCTTTATCATGACTCTCTGCACATGTTGGCATCGTGTTATTATTTACACATTTTCCCACCCGCGAGTTGTGGAATACGCATTGTTTTCGAAATTTTCAATGTCAGTGGCGCACCGAGAACTTTAGTTTGGTGGGGATTCCCCGCAAATTTTCTATTTTCTGAGGCCTTAGGGGGGGAAGGGGGGGGGGGGGTTGAAAGCAATTTTGGCCGAAGATGACCTTTTTTAGAGCAAAATCTTGATGCTTAGGGGGGGTTTTGACCCTAAAACCACCCCCTTCGATGCGCTACTGTTCAATGTCAATGATTTTTTCCTTTTTTTCTTCTCCATTGTTACAAAATGGTTCGTCTAACGCGGACGGCTTCTGTATTACCTCACACTCACGCTCAGTCGGCTCTGTCACCCTGATTTTATCCGTTGCACGCGACTGACCAGTTCTTATATCTCTCAAAAAAAATAAGTAAAAAGTGGTTTCTAGTGTGTATGAAGAGTTCAAACAAATCTTACCAACTTCCTTCTCCCCGTGCCCGCAGTTAGAGGTAGTTTCAGAAGTGTAGGCGGACCAAGACCATAATCTTTGGCGAATTTTCATCTTTTATTCCTTCAAATCACTACCGAATTTGCCCCTGACTTCATTCCTTTGTGTTTAAAGTTTTTCTCATTGAAAAGTGAAGACTCAATTTCATTTTAATTCATTTTCATCGAGTAATATCAGAAATAATGTTGGCAAATTCCAAAGATTATCGGTGTAGGTCCGCCTACACTTCTGAAACTACCTCTACTCGATGAGGTGGAGTTGGAAGCGATATAATCATACTTTCGACGTTTTGGTGCCTCCACTGTACTAAAGCAGAAAATATTAAAACCGGAGAGATCCTCTTTTCTCGACTCTAAGTAAAACGCAGGAACTGTGTTTCTCTCTCTCTCTCTCTCTCTCTCTCTCTCTCTCTCTCTCTCTCTCTCTCTCTCTCTCTCCCTCTCTCTCTCTCTCTCTCTCTCTCTTTCTTTTGGTAAAATTAATGCTTCAACATAAACCTAAATTATCAGCTAAAAATATAGAGAATCAACCCCCCCTCCCAAAAAAGAGAAAAAAAAATGTATACATTTGCGCTATGGTCAAATAATTAGTAATTTTGGTAATTTAGTAATTTAGTAATTAAAAGGGCAATTTTTGTTTATTCGCATGTGATGAGTGGTGGAGCGATGTGGCGCCGAACTGCCATCGATGACTTGAGTTGCCCCAGCCCGGGTGACATTGCGGGTGCGCGGCCGGTATGCTACACGAAATATCTGTGACGGATAGGCGTTTTTTCCGGTTAGCAATAACCTTTGGGGGATAACAAATTATGCACTTCAATCGTAAACTTCATCCTCTACAACTTTTTACACATTTTGCCTTTTCACACATTCATTCCCATAGCAAACGTTTCGCTACCGTGGGGCAACTCAGCGAGCCTCCACCCCGCCCGGACAGATTCCTGGATCCATCTCCACCGGTCAATTCACAGTAAATTCTGGAATTTTCCAGGCAAAATTAAAAATAAAGTAAACCACGTACTGTAACCCTGTCAATCAAATCATGCTGCATTCATTAAAAGAACTTTAAGGAAAGTTGGCAAGCCAAGCCAAACCAAACCAATTTCGAAGTAAAACCTGCGCAAATTTATAGGAAATGGAATTAGAACTGACAACGAAAGTTCATCATAAAATGGGACATGGGAGGAAACCGTATACCGAGAAGAGAAAATTCGAAACTGACTTGTTTGTTGGTGAAAGTTTTTTTTTTTTTTTTTTTTTTTTTTTTTTTTTTTTTTTTTTTTTTTTTTTTTATCAGGTGTATTGAAGCGCATTATTAAGCTACATATGTGCCCCTCCCCCGTTTCCCTTCGCTATAAACTAGGATCGGAGGGACAGAGGGATTGAACTGACGATCACATTCACTGCCTCTCCTCTCCTCTCCCCGGAAACGGTGACAATGAAACGATGAATTTCCGGGGCATCCGGGCACGTCGCTTCGACGCGATGGCTCCCCCACCCCCATCCATCCCCCCTGTCGCTCCTTCACGGCCCCATCTGCACTTACACATACCAACTTGCTGGATTTATGATCCAGAGAGGAATGTACCGATTGCGTGCCACATGATGGTCCTCGTGGGTACCTCTTGTTCCGTGTTGTTCTCGTAGCGCCCATAGGTTGATGAATTCAGTACAACAACGCGGATGCTGCACATTTTCCGCTCAACGTACGCTTCCCGCGCACCCCCCAAAAAAAGAAGATATATCCGTTCTCGGATAAATTTGAGTATATTGCATCATGGGGAAAAAGGACCTTAACGGATTTTGATTTATATATGTTTGTTTTACGCTAGCCTAAAAAAATGTGCCCTAGCTGTCCCCTAGGTTATAGATTAAAGAGGTATGCTCATCTGACTTCGCGCCTCAAAGTCAGTATAGCGTCAGTAGTTCAAAATCCAGATCCAAGATGGCCGACAAAAGCAGAAAACATTGTATACTCTTTCCAGAAAACATTGGGCTCCCTCTCCGGAAAAGCAGAAAATAGCTCGATGTTTTCTGGAAAGAGTATACAATGTTTTCTGCTTTTGTCGGCTATCTCGGATCTGGATTTTGAACTGCGCGCTACTGACTTCGTGGCGCGAAGTCAGATGAGCATACCTCTTTAATCTGTAACCTTGAGCAGCTCAAGTGGCGTCATTTGCGGGGGGGCGGGGGGGGGCAACTGCCCCCCAAGGGTTGGCCAAAAGGGAAAAAGCGATGACCTTTTTTTTTTTTTTTTTTTTTTTTTTGAGAAAAAAAAAAGTCTCGAACTAAAATTTGGTGGTCATTAACAAGTTTTGTTGGGAATTAGGGCCTGAATATAGAATGCAGGGCTAAAATGATGAGCAAAAAAAAAAAAAACAAAATGTCATCACATATTTGCCCCCCCCCCCCCAAGCCGAACCTGAAATGACGCCCCTGCTTGAGCTGTCCCATTTTTTCAAGATATAAATCTCCCCCCCCCCCTCTCCCGCTGGAACAATGTAGATCATGGACGGATCCAGCAATTTAGCAACCATAACTTCTTCCAATTTGAATATATGAAAAGAATCGATTCTTGTGGGGGCCATGGCCCTTTAATTAATCGATTGTTTCTTATACATTCAAATGGAAAAGGATGCACAGTTGCTAGATTGCTGGATCCGCCTTTGATGTAGACGATGTAAGGGGTTTCTGTACATAGGTAAACGGACTATATATACTTTTTTTTTTCAAAGTCTGCGGGAAAAACGAAGAGACCTGTTTCAAACTTTGAAGTTCACTCCTCACGGCGGAAACTTTAGCATTCATGGACGGTGTACTAGCCTCTTCTTTTTATCTTAAATCAAAAATTGTAATTGATTAAATTGTTTATAACTATATGGTTTTAAACGGAAGCACAAGTGTTCAAGAGTGGTTATCTAGACATAGAATTTTAATACCCAAAAATTTTGCTTGTTTCTGTCTTATTATCACAGAATAATACAATCAGAACGGAAACTGTCGGATTTTGAAGCAGATTCATTTCCCGTCCGCCATGTTGGGATATAGGATGTTTACATCTGGATTCGCGCGCGAAAAAAAAAAAAAAACAAGTTGGAACTTGCAACACTGGAACAGTGTTAGCAAAGAGAGCATGAGTGTCGGCCGTAAATCATTGTAAGTGTGGAGTTCCATATTGATAGTACAAAACTGCGACAAAGTCAATCGCAACGCTGCATTTGTGTTTGTATAACAGTGATCGCTGTAAAAATAACTTGATAGGTCAAAGTGGGAATGAAAATTTACTTATAGCGTGTTGAAACAGTTGTTCGCGAGGCGAGGTGAATACTGTGGTTTTGAAAATCGATTTCGATAGTGATAGTTCCTTTAAAATCGGATGACCAATCCTAGCAAGCCGTAAAGTCTAGTTTAGTTATTTGGGACTTTTTTAGATTTCTCTCGCCTGAACCAAAGTCATCAGGAAGGAAATTCTTAATACCAATCCTAGCAAGCCGGAAAGTCTAGTCTAGTTATTTGGGACTTCTATAGAATTTTCCTCGCTTGAACCAAAGTCATCACGATGGAAATTCTTCGTCTTTATGGTTTCAGCTCTTTTTGTCTCAGATTAAAAAATGAATGTTAATATTGATCAAATGTCATCCGACACTCATCAAGGCCCTTAAGGAACGTAATATGAACTTGAAAAAAGCTCATTCGATTTTTAAGGGAGCTTAAACGGTCCATGAGAGACGAAATTCGCGGATACAGAGTATCCACAGCTTATTTCAATGTTCGATCTGACAAGACCGTGCGCCTTTGAAAAATCGATATCTCGATAGTGAATCGATGTATTGCAATTCGGTTTGCACCGGTCGAAAGCGCTTGCTTGTGACTGACAACCTCGAAAATTTCAGATCCATCCGAGTTTATTTAATGACCTTACAGGACCTCTCGCGGCCGCAGTTAGACATTTCTTGTCAGAGTTACGCTGAAACGGGGAGTAGTTCCCCCCTAAGATGATATTTTTTGCCTCGAAACTGCATTGGGCCCTCTCGGGACATCATTGGGACCCGAAAAAAAGCGGAACCGATATACTACGGCACACGACTGGTTCGTGAGAGACGAAATTCGCCCTTTTCCAGCCTCCAGCGCCCCTCTAAGGTCGATCTGACAAGACCGCGCGCCTTTGAAAAATCGATATCTCGAGAACGAATCGATGGATTGCGCACTGCGGTTTGGATTGGGCGGTAGCTTCAGCTTTTAGATAATTCTTGAAAAAAATTCAGATCCATCCAAGTTTTTAAACGGATCTTATGGGACCTCCCGCGGCCGCAGTTAGACATTGTACGTGAGACTTACGCTGGAGTTGGGGCCACGCCCCCCCCCCCCCCCGATATAGACTTTATCGGTCCGACATTTGTCAGGGCCCTTAATGAACTTCATGTGAACTCAAAAAACTCACATATGACTTCTCACGGCGCATGCTAGGTCCATGAGAGTCGAAATTCGCGGATTTTAGAGAATCTTAGATTTCTGACCCTATACCGCGCGCCTTTGAAAAATCGATATCTCGAGAGTAAATCGATGTATCGCAATTCGGTTTGGACCGATCAAAAGAGTAAGCTTACCGGTACTCGCCGTTAAAATTTTGGATCCATCTGATTTCATTTTGAGACCTTACTTGAGTTACTTGGACCCCAGTTGGAATTATTTTTTCGGAGTTACGCTGGCAAGGGGGTCGCTCCCTCTCTTGAAAAACTGTGGAGGGGGCCCTTTGCTGGGGCATACATTCTATTTTTCACTTTTTTTTTTTTTTTTTTTTTTTTTTTTTTTTTTTTTTTTTTTTTAATTTTATATTTGTGTCTAATCTAAGTTGGGGGAGGAGGAAGAGAGTACCTGCAAGTCAACCGGCAATTTACTTTTGATAGTGGCTGCGGGTCGAGGGTGCGGATTGCGGACTTTTAACTTGTTGTGGGGTTTACAGGGTGGCCGTGTCTAAACTTATGAGAAAAGAAGGCAACCACAGACCGGAAGAACGTTCAATTTCTGGTTCAGAGACCATGGACAAATACATGGGCACCCGCAAAACAATTGCCCGGAGGGGCAACTTTTTGAATGTCAATGGAAGGTCTAGGGGACACCACCTAGAGACGGGCAAGTCTAGAGAACCCCCCCCCCCCCCACTTCCGCCCAAAATAGAAAATAAATCAATTATCCTTCCAAATGGTAGAAATTGTAAGTGATTGTAGCATGTAGTTGTATCAAAAGTAATTCTATTTTTGACGTGTTTGATATTATGAATAAAGTGACAGCATCAGATGATAGAAATAGTAAAAAGCTAAGTACAACTATTCCTTCTTTATTTTCATTGTCCTGATGAATTCTAAGAGTTAACCTATTTAAATTAACAAAACCAAAACTCTTGCCTATACATTCTCTAATCATGTAATTATCGACCAGAGGATTCTGAATTTTCAAGGAAGTTCGCAAAATTCTCGTTGCCAACGGTAGTTGCCAATGTAGACACGTTCATACTAGTAGATTTTAAAACTTCTTTCGGCGAGGGAGATGACGGGTGGGAAGTATGATGTCGTCTGAATCAGGAGGGGGTGGGGTAAAAATCAGGGGGAGGTCTAGATCTGGGGGGGAGAGGAATCCTGAAACTGGGGGGCGAGCTGTATAGTGGCAAGGGGTGGTTGGGCACCACTGCTTAGGGGGGGGGCTACTTCCCGCCCTGACCCCCCTAAATTACGCCCCTAATTAAAATTGTAAAGTAAACTAAGAATAAAGTTTGTTAACTCTTACTCCTTTCGTTATTATTTGATCTTCGAATGTTCCGATTCTTTTTTATTGTAAAGTTTTGATTTTTCTGAATTAGGGGGGGGCGCCGCGCCGCCCCTCGGGGAGCGCCCATTGACAGATAAGGGAGAAAGGTAAGTGTAGGAATTTGCACGGGAATCCGGCGTAGTGTGCCGCAAAAATTACTACCAATGGCGGATCCAGAAAATTCTTTTAGGGGGGGGGGGCTTCACGCCTATGAATTTTCAAATTTGCAGGGAGGAATTTATGGGATTTTTTCTGTTGAAAAAAGGCAAAGGCTACCGTGAGTTGGGGGGGGGGGGGCGTGCCTTTCCCGAATCCGCCGCTGATTACCATGTAACACTGGGCCACGATGACCGATGTCGCATAAAACCAGGTAGAAGACCCGTGGCGGGCGTGGCATCCGTGATGGCTGTGAAATTGGGATGAAGTAGATGGACACACATCATTCATGCAATCTGCACAACGCGGCAAGCAACTGTTGTAGGCGTAGGTGCAGTAGTTCGTGGGGAGGGCAAAGGGGACGGGAGGTCGTCGCAAAACCATGGACGAAGATATAACTAAGGACTGCCGACTGTTGTTAGTCCTGTTTTGCTCTCGACCCCAGCGCTCCAAGCAGCGGTCAGCTGAACTACTCTTTCAAGTGAGCGATCCTGGCGATGTGTCCATGCTCACATGCTGTGCTACTGCTAAAACCGTTGTTGGAGTTGGTCTGTTATGGCATGGCTGTCAACTGTTGTCGGCGACCCAAGAGGATCAGATAACTCAGTATCTCAATGGAAGATCGAAAGCAAGGGAAATTCAGAATCAACTTTGGACAAGGTAACAGAAATCATCAGCAAATTAAAAGAGTCGCCTGATCTCTACTAATAAAACAAATGTCTATGTACTCTTTCTTGTTTGATTCCGTTTTGAGGTTAACTGTGATGTATAGTATTTCAGTCCTTGATTAATCATTTTCGACAATTCAGGAATCTTTCAAGAAATACTCCAGACGTTTGCTTTTTAGCGGATTTTGCTTCCTTTTAATTCGCTGATCATTTGTTCCCTTCGTTCAATCGTGATTCAAATTACCTACACGGTATACATTTGCGGGAAGGCATGGGAGAAAGGGAGCCGGAGCGGCCACCGCTGCAGCGGTTCGCTTTTAGTTGACCCTTACTGCTGCTTGGAGCGCTGCGGTCGCGCTCGAAAACCCGCTAACAGGTTTTAACACGGGCGGAGATAGGAAGTCGGCAGTCCTTAGTTATATCTTCGTCCATGGCTCGGAATGGTCTTAAAATTTTCCTCAGGATTTGATCTAGAACGCAACGTTCTTACATTTTCGAAAAGTTAACTCTAGCTCTCGCAATTAACGATTAAAGGCGGAAAAAGCATGGTTTCTGGACCGCGGAACAGTGGCGTTATCTAGCGGATGAGAATCTTACTACAGGTCGCTGAGGATTCACCTTAAAACGCAACGCCGATCGCGTTCCCCAAACGAACTCTTTTAGCGGACCGAAACATCAACAATAACAGGATTGGAAATTTGAAATCATCTAAATGCATTTTAAATCGCAGAATACACGAAACATGGACACAATCCTCTGATATAAAACCCCAATATCTCATACAGAAAATTTCGTTGAAGTCTGATCCAAATTAGTAACGTAATTACATTCCCAAAAATGCTTAACCTCAATCTTGGCCAAAAACTCCCGCCACAAAGAAAAAGCGACAAATTGGGAGGACACCGGATTGGCGGAATCACATGGGTCAATCGGTCCTCGAGGACCCGTTCTCGATATTGAAACCAAGCGATCCCCCGAGCGGACCCCCGAACCATGCCGTTCCTATAAGAAAAGCATTATTGACCTTGTAGAAACGATTTCAATAGAGCATGACACTCATGCTCTAATAGGACATGATCCTCGAAATTTTCATTCGGAAATGCCATTAGAATAAAAGTGAGGCTGGAAACTTATAATTTCTTTCCAGAATTTACAGAAATAAATGAGTTTCAACACAAATCACACACGTCCGCCATTTTGGGATATAGGACCACAGCGTTGCCTATTGAGTATTGGTGCCGTTAAATTCCAAACTTGCTTCCATTGACTCTTATGAGAGTTTCCGTTCTGATTGTATTATTCTGTGTTATTATGTTTCGTTCTTTATCGCTTATATCCTTTAAAGATAAATAGTAATATCAGTTTCTGTGCCCAAACACTATCAAACACTTACACTGTCATTCACATGAGCGGATTCAGCAATCTGGCAACCTTGAATTCATCCCATTTGAACGCATGAGAAATAATCGATTCTTGAGGGGACCATGGCCCTTCTACTAATCGATTGTTCCTCATGCATTCAAATGGGAATAATTCACAGTTGCCAGATTGCTGGATCCACTTTTGCATGACCATTCCACAAACCAATTTCAAAAGGGCCCGTATCATGTTTTCATTTATGGTTAAACAAATATATTACAAACAAACAGAGCCCGTGTTTAACGTTCATAAAAGATCTCCATCGTGGCTGCTTCCATTGTGTCTGTTGATGCAGTTCGTTCATTTAAACCCATGAGAAAGATCGAACTGTTGCGGGTGTTCGGTGAACTGTTCACCTTCGTATTCGACCTTTTACATTGGTTTACATGGACAGAGTACAGCGTTGCCGAATTGCACGCTACGCCACTCGTTGAATGGGAGGAAAACGATCCTTCGGGGGGTGCGTTAAATTGAATCTCCACATCCGAATGATCGATTCTTTTGATTGCGAGAGAAAATAGATAAATCGCTCATCGCGCCGCCATATTGCCATCAATTCCGCGAGCGAAGCCATGTTTTCCATCTCCACTGTGTGACGTTTGTCGGGGCGCAGAGTCTTAAAAACTGGAAATAAATCCACGAACCAGTTTTTTGCAGTCACTTCTGGCAGACGATGCGACGCGCGACGGGGCGAAAGACGCTCAACGAAGACTAAAAACGACTAACGATACGCGGAGAACTGCACCCCTCCCCCTCCCCCTCCCCCCTCCCCCCTCCCCCCTCCCCCCTCCCCCACCCCCTCACCCTTCCTCCACCCGATGCACTCCGCTTGCACTCGAAGCCAGCCCTCGCCGAGTCAAACTGTCCAGGACATTTACCAGGTACAGAATGCAGAGAGGTGCATAGCATATATACGACGTACGGCATGGCCAACGGAATTCGTGTAGAAGAAAGCCCCCCCCCCCCCCCCCAATGGAATGCTTTCCTAAAGCTACCATCCTTAGGTCAACTCAGAGTCCCTGTTGGTACTGCAGGAATTAGCGAAGAGGATAGAAAACCATACGGAGAAAGCTCAGGGGACTGGGGGTTAGACAGTAGAATGAAGTGCAAGCTGGCTGCGGCAATTCGTTGCGAGTTGTCCATTTAAACCCGGGAAAAAACGTGGAATTCCAGAGTGTTCGCACTGAACACTCGATAATTCGATTTTTATAATATTAAGTTTAAATGCGATTACAAAATCGACGATACCAGATTGCACGTTACGCTACTTGGCTTAGGTCCTCTGGTTTAACTATACATATGCAATGGGATGAAAATTCAAAAATATAGAATACATGTGTATAGCACAAGGCCTCCGCTAGTATCTATCAGTGGCGTCACCAAGGGAGGGGGTGTGGCTGGTGCCCCTCCGAACGTGACTTTTGCCCCCCCCCGACGGTAAAGAGAGGTAAAATTTTAGGAAACTTTAGCTCTTTAACCATACTCTGGTGCTAACAGCAGAATTTTCTGGTCATCAAAGTACTTGACTTTCTGTAGTTCACATATCGTTGCGTATTTCTGGTAATATGACTAGAATCAGAGGGCCGATCATTTACTTCATCGTTAAACCGATCGATAAGACTGTCTATGAGTGATGCTCTTGGTCGGAAATTGTAAAACTTGGCTGTTGCTATGGTAACCATCGTTAAGAGTCTCGTTTTATAAAGGCTACTCATAAGTAACCTTTAAAAAACGGACACTATAACGATGGTTACCATAGCAACAGCCAAGTTTTACAATTTTCGACCAATAGCATCACTCATAGACAGTTTTATCGATCGGTTTAACGATGAAGTAAATGATCGGCTCTCTGGTATTATGACTATCGCGTTTTTTCAGTGTAGAGGGGTTAAGAGAAAACTCACAGTGAAGAAAAAACATTTTACGCCTCAAAATTCCCAGTTGTCCCTTATCCAGTTGAATGACTTGAAAACGGTTTAAAATTCGCGGTTTTGGACGATTGTGCGCCTGACGGATGGCTCTCTAGATTTACCCGCCAGACTTCGACCCGAAGTGGAGGCACGTCAGTATGACATGCAACGAAAAAAGAATTTGAAAGACATTGTCACGCTGATTGTAAGCGAAGAACGTGTCGTATGCCACTGCGCTGGTTTCTGTTCAGTGGTTCTCAAGAAGATTGTTTGAACTCGTGCTCCGCTCCCTCACAATTTAATTATACCTAATTGAGGCTGTCCTCGGTCCTAGCAAGAAGAACCCAAAATCCACGAGGTATGCTCGTCACGAAGAATCAGATTTGTGACTAAAGCAGGATTTCCTCCGAAGAGCTGACTCAACGGTTTTTTTTTCCGTACAGTACGCCTTAGTTAATTGTGGATCGAACTAAAAATATATTTACAGCGATTTTCAGAAGAAGGGCCAATGAAATAATAATATCAGGTGCTGTGTTGCTCTTCCGAATGAATTAGCCTTGCGATGTTATAAGGATTTTGCTGGAAGAACACAGCTGATGTTTATTAGGGCCCTCATTGCGGATACCGCTTTAATGGAGCTGTTGCAAACTTTTGCTACAGGCTTATTAATAGTTGAGTATGGGATAAAATCCTGTAGAAAAACGATTAGCGCTCTAAAAAATCTCGAAATCCACTCCCAAACCCACAAAATGCTTTCAAACGCGAGAATGTATTGGCGGCCAATGTGCCACTGAATACATCGGATTTCCCTATCTTCAGCGCCTACACGAGGTGTTCTCGCAACATCACACAAGAAGAAGAAGCATAAAATTGCCATAAGATTTGGGCGGCAACGGCCGCCATTACGGTCTCGCGTTTGATAGCATTGTATGAATTTGGGAGTGTATTTCGTGATTTTTTAGTGCGTTAATCGTTATTTTTACAGGATTTTGCCCCATTATCAACTATTATTAATATTCCTATGTAGCAAAAGTTTGCAGCAGCTCCATTGTGCGTTTGCGTAACTGTAAATCTGATCCTCCCAAGGAAAAATAATTTTCGCGATTTTACAACTTTTTATTGGAAAAATTTATCATTTGATTAGATTATTGTGTATGAGGTAGGTAAGGCTCGCATTAATTTCATCGTTCAAAAATGCCGAAATAGACTGTTTTAGTATAAATTGTAAATATACATACGTGTTTACAATCAAATCTCTTTCTGGTATAGACATTTTGTGCGTACATGCGTCGTAATGAAGAGGAGGTGACAGCACTTTTCTTCTTCTTTTTTTCTTATCGCAATGCTCTCTTTTTTCAGCTGATTTGTTTGCTTTGACACGTTCTAAACACGTTTCGAGGAATACTCATTACGTATCGAACTTACATTTGCATATACGAGATGATTTACCGAAGAAAGGATTATTGAATAACAGGTGTGTTCTTCCGAAAACATTCTACTGGAGCTGCTAGGCTGGTTAGTTCAGAAGAGCGGGCCTATCGTTACGTGAACCCTACTTCCAATACCGTCTCATAAGAACCTATATTGATATGTTGTTTTTCAATAAACAATTTTCTCCCCCAAATGGAAGTGTTGATATCGACTGGAAAAATAATCACTTATTTTTCTCCTCGGTTGCTGTACGAGACTTCAGTGAAGAACTATTCCTGGAACGATCTTCTTTCTGTGCTTGTATCTCTTTTTATGACAGAATTTTCGGCAGCTCCGTAATCCTTTACACATAGTTCCGTTTCAATCAGTGGCAGCCTGTGTGATTTGGCAACAATGCCCTAGTAACCATTTTTTGTTGGCCCGCATCAGTTGTTTTGATCGGCCAATGTTTTATTTCTCAATGTTTTTTTTTGACCTCCGGTAGAATTCTGCTGCCAGTAAAATCAAAATGTTGTTGGCAACCAGCAAATTTTAATGGTCGGCTAGCAGAATTCTACTGGCATGGCGGCCAACAAAAACATTGAGAAATGGAACATTCGCCGATCTACAAACTGATGGGCCAACAAAAAAATTGTACTAGGGATGGATAGTCTATATTTAAAACTGTGTAAAATAATCGATTAATTGGTGAGGCGTCGCAACGTGCAACACCTAATATCGATCTTTTTGCATATATTTAAATGGAAAAAGAGCACGGTTGTCAGATTGCACGAGCCGCGGCCGCGCCACTGGTTTCTTTGTCGAGACAATGGGTCTGTCTTGCAAACTTTTGTTACTTACAGCATTATGAAGGGACGCATATTATGTTAAATCGAGTGATAATCACATTGAAAGCATCGAAAAAGTCTCAAAATCATGCAATTTTCACGCGATTTTACACCAGAAAATACCCTCTCTATGGCTACCGGCTGGGCTGTATAGCAAAAGTTTGCAACAGATCCATTGATTTGCGTATCAGATGGCTGATAACTTCCTGAAACGATACTGATTCTTTGTCTAGGATCATAATGATGCACTTCTACTTAAAGTCGGCGAATTAAAGATTGTCAGTGGGCCCAGTAGATTTTGAATCATGTAGGCCAGCTGCGATGGTTATAATTCATTATTATAGTACGCTAAGTATTCCATATGGCATACCTAAGCCAAAATGTGAGGCGTTGACTGAAATTCAGTGGCGTAGCGTACAATTTGGCAACGTTGCAGTTCGTCCATTTAAAACCATGAAAAATATCGAACTATTGGTTGTTCGGCGAACACCTTCACGTTCGACCTTTTACGCGGGTTTAAATGGACACAGTTCAACGTTGCCAAATTGCACGATGCGCCATTGCTGAAATTCCTTAATTTGCCTCACCTATCAGCTCGGCGTCAATATCAAACCAGTCTATTTGACGACTGAAGTTTATTAAAACCCAAAAGTATGTGTTTTGATTGTTGCTGCTGTTTCTTTTTCATGTGAGACAGTCACATCTTCATGCAACGAGTTGATGTACAAAACGTTCTCACTTAGCATAAAAAAGTCGCGTTTATTCGTAAACTTTTTCTCGGTCTTATGAAAAGCTCTCTTGGACTGAAATGCAGTTGCAATGTTCTTAGCCGCGGGACCCGCCTAGGATTTAGTTCATTTTTATTATTTCTTAGTTTTTCGAAAATCTTCTTTTTCGCTTTCTCCGTGTGGATCAGCACAGAGTATCTGTATACCTGTTTTCTGTTTTTCTATTTTTTCTTTCTTCTCTCGCATTTTCATTTTAAGGTCAACGGCAAAACGAAATAAAACGGTCGCTTATATACTTTCAAAATACAGTCAAAGTGCTCACAAGTTCCTATCTGTGGTTGGTTACCCTGAAAGCAGGAAGGAAGGAAGTCACCCCCCCTCCCCCTCGGGTGAAGCTAGCATCAGGACCTGTTATTACTTTCAACACATCGCCGGTTGCCTACCTAGCTCCTGATAACAGCTCGCGCGAATTTCCGCTCCGGCCGCGTCGTATAATTTCTCTTGCTTCCCTTGTTGCCGGATTGGTGGGTTCTTTGTTGGGTACACTCCCACTCGAAAGTTTGGAAACGAACCAAAAGTATAAAAGGGTCAGATACACTGATTGTGAGTAGTCCGATGAACCTGAATTTCATTTTTGATTCTTACAGATTATTTCGCGGGGATAACGATATATCTCTATACTAAAAAAAAGTACTGAACGTAAGCACGTTAACCTTGAGAAAAAAAAAAAAAAAAAAATCTTTAAATCAGTTTTATTTAAAACTTTTATTTAAATGAATTATTTCTGATAAAAGTTTAGATGAGAATAACTTTTAAATTAAAAAAATTGATTGTATAATTAAGGGTGTGTGCTAAATTAATATTTAAGCTACCAACCTATTCTATAAAAAATAAAAAAATAAAAAAATTATACCAAGAGATAGAGCTCAAGTATTTTGAGTATCGGGGTGACGGATTCTGACAAGTTGCGATGTTAGCTTCCGGCCAAAATGCATCAAAACGCATCTGTGAGCGTTTATGGTGAGCAACGAGTCGAAACTCTTTTCTACATACAAACCCCCCAAATGCGTTTTGATGCAATGGGTCTGTTGCACACTGCAGCTAGAGCTTTTTAAAGTATCAATTCATATGTATAAAGCCGTATAAATGACAATGGCAGCATCAGAAAACACCAAAATTCATTAATAAACTCACAAATTGCGAAAAACACTAGACACTATTCACCCCTGTATCTTTCCACCATCGTGCACAATATTTCTCTAGATTAGCGCGGCACATTCAAATAATCACGGCCGACTGCCAGCACAGCTCACTTTATAACCAAATAAACAGTAAACACTGACGGCGTCTGTTCGAATTATTACGTCTCAATATCCTCAATTCCCCACGAAAGGTTGTGAAAGGTACGGAAACCGATATTTACGTCGAAAAACTATCAAAATGAAACAATAAGGAATCATCCTTGGAACTCATGAGTGTTATTATTTCATTTTGATAGTTTTTCGACGCAAATATCGGTTTCCGTACCTTTCACAACCTTTCGTGGGGAATTGAGGATATTGAGACGTAATAATTCGAACAGACGCCGCGCCGTCAGTGTTTACTGTTTATTTGTTTATGAAGTCAGCTGTGATGACAGTCAGCCGTGATTATTTGAATGTGCCGCGCTAATCTCGAGAAATATTGTGCACGTGGTGGAAAGATACAGGGGTGAATAGTGTCTAGTGTTTTTCGCAATTTGTGAGTTTATTAATGAATTTTGGGGTTTTTTCTGATGCTGCCATTGTCATTTATACGGTATTTTACATATGAATTGATACTTTAAAACGCTCTAGCCAAAGTGTGCAACAGACCCATTAGAGAAAAAGCACCGCCCGCCACTTGTCAGCACCCACCAACCCGATACTAAAAAAGCCTAAGTTCTAATTAACCTTGCATTTGGAATACCGGCAAAAATGACGTCATCATCGGGGCGCCAGCGCCAATGGGGGGCTATATTTTTCTGACATACTGTGGAAGGTCTACCGTGTCTCTGCTTGCATTGACGGAGCTTATGCACTAGCGATAGTGCATTGGCCTTAGTAAATATACAGCCTACGGAAAATGACTTCGTTTTTACGGTTACTTCAACATCTGTATACTTTATCAGTTCAAACGAAATGCAGTGCTTTTTTATATGGGTGCCGCTACGACCATTGCATTTCTCGCAGAAAGCGTGTGTTAATAAGATTTAAGTAATGAAAATCGTTTTTACTTAAGTAAAACGTACTGACCCATTATTTGACCAAACACATTGACCAAACTTTAAATAGTTTAATCTCCTTCACTATATACATACTTACATGCACAACGTAGAAACTAATTGTTGTTGACAGCACAGCTGTTCTCGTAAAAATCTTTTATTAAGGCCAAGGGATTGAATTCCATCTTCACGGTGGTGTGTACAACTGACTGCGGCAATAAGTATGACATATTTTTGAAGGAAAAAATTAACAGTAATAATAAAAAAGGGTACACTCACGTTGAAATGATTCATCGCATTAAGTAGAAAATGTCTCATATTTTGTCCCCTTTCTTTTTTTCCACCCTGTATATGCGATATAGTCCCATAAGTTTTTGGAAGCAGAGTCCTTTCTCAGTGTTTCGTTTTTGCGCGCTTCCTCATTTTGATGCGCGATGTAATTAAATAGGTCCTTATATGTAATGTATTTCAAAGGCCTCACCCGAAGTTCGAGCCTGAAAATTTCGAACAGTGTAATTAAGAAAGGAACTGAAGCGGGTCCAGGAATTATTCGTCTTTCTCTCTCTCCGCTCATTCCAACTCTTGAACTAGAAAAGGGTAGTGAAAGAGGTCATCCCCTGACTTTAATCCCTGTTTTTGTCCTTCTCTAATATACATACGTTCCAAATGACGGAGAAAGAGAAATAGAAACACATTCCTGGATCCGCCACTGTAAAGGAATCCCATCAAAGGAATTATTAGAAGAATACTTTGAGCCAATTTCCATTCGGATACACATAAACCATAAGCTTGTATGAACACTCAAACGAACCGCACACTAACTTTTAATATACATGGGTGAACAAGCTCATAGACGATTTCAAGCTAAGCTCATTTTAAGGCCACGTTTGCTTTTCATCTGCAGGATACGAGAAGACCGCAACTTTCACAATTTACACCTAAAATAAATAAGCCTTGTGCAAAATTTTCGGCAGAAAATCAATAGGAGATGCTTGCAACTTACCCGTCTAAATTAAATACACCCAAAAGCGGGTCCAGGATCCAGGACTCTCTCTCTCTCTCTCTCTCTCTCTCTCTCTCTCTCTCTCTCTCTCTCTCTCTCTCTCTCTCTCTCTCTCTCTCTCTCTCTCTTCTTCCATTTGAAAGGATGCGTTGGAAAAAGATAGCGGGAGGGACCATTACGTAACTTTCGCCCCAATATCTATCCTTTTCTAACGCACGCGTTCAAATGAGAGGAGAGAGAGGGAGAGAGAGAGAGAGAGAGAGAGAGAGAGAAGTATTCCTGCGGATCAGTCTATGAATGCACCCCCCGGGGTTCGAGCTCCTCGCTTTAACTTCATCGCCATAATTCCGAGCTACATCCCTATACAGCACACAGGGTGATTCTAACCCCTTGTCAAAAATTTCAGCGGTGTATTATGCAGAGAAAATTAATACTTCATTTTCTCATAACCGTGGGCATTGTCGTTGGAAAAGGGTTATTGAAAGGGGGGGGACATGGCAAGCTCCTCTTCGGTAGTCTACAGCCCCTCAAAAGCTCCGAAAGGAAAAAAAATAATAATCACTGGCGAGCCCCCTTTTTTTACCTTCACTCACAGAAAAGTTCAGGTTATTTATAAAGTAATATCATCACCTAATTTCTTGAAAACTTGTTTGCGTTTAAAGCATTATAATGATGGCGTTTTTCTCTCTAAATGCAGCAAAAAGTGTATTTCATTAAATTCGAGTTTTCGAAATTTTCTTTGGGCGACCGGCCCTGTAGCTCTCTTTAATTTTCTTTCATTGTGTTACTTTTTTCTATAAATAGCTATAATTTCCAATTATAGAGCAATTGTTTAAAAATTATTTGGGGATGACTTTTATACCCCCCTCCATTATGAGGGAGGGAGGGGGTCCACTTCCGAGGGGTCTACTACGTTATTCAATGAAGCAGAGCTGTTCAGCCAGTTTCGCTTCATCGTCACATATTTCAAAGAAAGAGAATTTCTGAATTTTGGCAAAGACTACAGGTTGATCCGGCCTCCACTCCTGGAACTAGCTCTAACCTCCTTTACGACCCTCCAGTATTACTTCAATTAGTAAAGTGCTGCAGTAGCGAACCCCGTGAATTACGATGTTTTTATTTGTCTGTTGTATAAACCTAAGGTGAAGAATCGATCCTTCTAGGGTTTGATTGAACCTTAAATCATAAGCTATACTCTTTTGCATCCACTGCACAGGTTCAACTGCGGGAGACAATTGATAACTGAGCACAATCGCACTATTGTTGACTTAACGGCAACAGTCTAGACTTAGAGGTTAGGTCATGATAGGGTGTTGACTATAGTGGTTATGCTGGGAAGTAGAAAAATATGATCGGTGGAAAAAAAAAAAGAAAGAAAATAATGATAATTTTCTCGCTACTTCGCATGGTCGCAGACTCGCAGTTGCAGTGCAAGTGTAAGGTGCAGCAATGCGTGATACTCTATGTTTACGCGGTCTGCGTCCATCAGGAAGAAATAAATATCTGGAGTTCAGTGTTGTCAGATTTAGGGCGCGTTTTTTTTATTCGACGCGGGAGTGCTGCACCGGTGCGGAAAAGATTGTGGATAGCATTGTTATTTTCTTTGTGAATACTTTGTAAAACCGCGGGTACTTAAAAAAAAACAAAACAAAACAAAAAAAACAAATCTCAATTATTCGATTGGGTGGGGGCAGGGGGGGGGAGATAAAAATAAATTTCATCCTTCATTCGGACCAGATTTAAAAATTCGCTGATTGGGAAAATCCAGTTTACGATTTGGCCTCACTGCTAAAGTTGCACCAACTGTGATCACTTCTCATCCATCCCAGAAGCGGTGGATTCTCTTTGATTTGAAACCGCATCCACACATGTGAGTAAGCTTTACAGTGAAGTGAAGTAGATACATTGAAGGTGGTGTTGTTTTTAACTGGATTAAGAATTATCAAATAAAAATGTTTATTCTTTAGAATATATCAACACCATTATGATATTGAGATCCTCCTTTGAGAGCTCACGTAAAACATTGGCGGACCTGACCGACGATCTTTGGAATTTTTAACATTATTTATCATAATTACATAAAAATGAATCTGAGCGGTAGGTAAATTTTCTTTGAGGATAGCTTAATCTGTAATGAATAGCTCAAAGTCTCACTAGTAGTCGCAGGCAAGTTTTGTTTTGATTTGAAGAATTGAAAATTGAAAATTCGCCAAAGATTATCGGTGACCTACGGCTACTCTTCTGAAACGATATCTATATCTGCCTCATGGGCGTCATTTAGGGGGGGCTGGGGGGGCAATTGCCCCCCCTCCCAAGGATTTGAAGTCAGGCTCAAAAACTGGCACGAATTATATTGATGAGCAAAAAAAAAAAAGAAGGTTATCCGATTTATTGCCCCCTCCAAGCCGAAAATTGTAATGATGACCAAGAAAAATAAAAAAAAAAGTCAAGATCCCCCCCCCCCAAGCCGAACTTGAAATGACGCCCCTGATCTGCCTGCCAGAGCAAGTAGCAGGAGCAAGGCGATTGCTTGTTTCCCATCAACGATCTGTATAGCGATAGAGGGGGTCATACATGTTATGAGTCCTATCTCAAAGTGTGACAGCATAGAGGATCTTAACCTTAAATCAAAAATTGTAATTAATCCTGTGGAAATTGGTTTTAAACGAAAGTGCAAGTGCTTCAGAGCTCGCTAGACACAGAATTTTAATACAGCTAACCAGGTGAGAAAATTTTGCTTGTTTCTGTTATGTGATAGTCTATGACAGTTTCTTAATATCGTACACATCCTTCCAGAAGAAACAGTTATATCGATTTCTGTTTCCAGTTAGCCAGACTAAAACTGTTTTACGAAAAAGCAAGTGTTTTAGTAAAACACTTGTTTTTTCGTTTACAACCAATTTTAAATGTATTCATAACAGAGATTACTAAGCCTAAGAGATATGGCATAACGATTCTAAAGTGTTGCTCGACTCCTACGAAGTATGCAATGTGGCGTACGCTGGTGACCGTAAACATTGTTACTACTGTTGTTGTTTGAAATGAGGTTTGACAGCAACGCCACTAACTAAATTACTGAGATTAATAAAGTGTTTGGGAAGTTTATTGAGCTCTGAGTTTACTTTGAACGTGAATCTGAAATTTTAAGTCTTTTTAATCATCCCATCGGCCATTAAATGACAAACATTTGTATGCGACAGAGAATCTAACCTCATTTCCAACAACATGAATAACAACAATGTTTACGGTCACCAGCGTACTGCACGTTGTATCACGGCCATTCTTCAGGCGTTTTTTACGGAGCCCGGCAACGGTTTTTTAACACGGCGGAGATAGGAAGTGCCATATCTCTTAGGCTTAGTAATCTCTGATTCATAACAATGAGGCTATTGCACACTTTTGCTATAAGCGATTTAATAGTCGATTATGGCGTAAAAACCTCAAAAAATAACGATGGCGGCACTAGAAACTTCCGAAATTCACTCCTAAACTCAATAAACGCAGTTAATTGCGCGAGCGTAATGGTGGCCGAAGGCACTAACAATGGGAGATTCCTATCTTAATTTCGTCACTCTTTCTATGCTGAAAAGGATGATTCACAGAGTAATTAGTCATCAGAGTGATGATCCACATCCGATGAATGGTACCGCAACACCTAGTGACACCGGTGTCAAATGAAAGTCGTCTCTTATTGGTCGCTTCTTGATGGAGTTACAGTATTGCTGGATGGGAATCTCCCATTGTTAGTGCCTTCGGCCACCATTACGCTCGCGCAAATAACTGCGTTTTTTGAGTATAGGAGTGGATTTTGGAAGTGTTTAGTGCCACCGTCGTTATTTTTTGAGATTTTTACGCCGTTATCGACTATTAAATCGCTTACAGAAAAAGTGTGCAATAGCCCCATTTTTATTAAAAATTTAAAGGTTAAAAAGAGTGAGGCAAAAAAAACCGAGTCTGCGTATGAAAATATCCACAAGAGATTTCCGTTATGGCTTCCTCCTTGAAGTTTCAATATCACGTCCCACAGAGATCCTCTCTATCGCTATAGCTTGTTGTTGCCCGTAGTATAGAGGGTTTTAGTAATGGCGACTGCCGGTGATGAGCGTTCCAAACAAAGCCGGTTTGTCTCTCTCGCTCTCACGTGACCCCTATGTACTGCCATCTCACTCTAATTTCGAAAATCGTATATAGAGACTTATTTTGTGAAATTTTAAGGCAGAAATGAATTCCTCGAGGCATTTTAATGCGATTTTGATAATAACATGTCGTAAAACAAGGCCCTGTATACGAATTTCGATACTAGAAAGAGATGGATATACATGGGGGTGACGGGAGAGTGAGTGAGATAGTTTGGAACGCTACGCGAGTTTTATCACAACCGATTGCGACCGATGAGTGCTTTGTTGTGGTTGTTGGCTAACCGTTGACTTCGCACTAAAACCGTCTATTTGCCCAGTGACTGGAAGGAATACAAGTTGTAAAAGCACCCGAAATGTCATCAAACTTCGTTGCCTCGTAAGAGGTCAATATCCTTTGGTCGATCCTTCCTCGTTCCTCAAGCGACACCGACCATGGATTAAAATCATTCCAACTTGAATCCCCGTCATAATGTAAGACTGACAATAATATAGATGAGTTTATGTGAGTGTCCTCGTCTCACATTTGTCATTTTATTATAAGCACCGTCACTTTTCTCTCTGCCCTGTTGCCGGATTGAATGGTCTCTCTCCAGGCGGCCTTATAGGAATGTAGGCGTGTAAGGCAACATTGTTTCTCACAAATGTTGTGCAAGTTTTAAGTAAGACAAACACAACTCTTCTTGTTGTCCGTGCTTTGCGCACACGCAATCCATGCGGCGAGAGTATCTGTGGCCCCCGCCTCGTTTTCAAAGAATCATATTTCATCTGAAACCGGTTTACAGAAATTTTGGACTCGGGGGCAGTTTTGCTGTTTTCCTGCGGACAAACGACTCTCCGAATGAGCCGCCGCCGCTCAAGGGGTAGAAATATATGTCCGATCCGGTGCGATTAAAAATCAACTGGTTAACTTTCATCTTACCGGGGTGGAGAGAGGGATTTCCAATGACCCTCTAAATGGATTTTTTTTTTTTTTTTTTTTTTTTTTTTTTTTTTTTTTTTTTTTTTTTTTTTTTAAAGAAAAAAAGTGTCCTGCCCCCCACACAGGGGGAAAAAACAATGTGGTAGCGCTGACAAAATTTTTGGTAGAAAAATGCAAGAGCCTTTATAGTTGAGCCAACCAGAGGCATGGGCGGACACGGAGTTATTTTGCTTGTCTTATACTCGCTGCAAGATACGCTAAGTTACGTGCTCAATCAGTTCCCATAGTTTATTCAAAGTGCAATTTATCAACACCTTACTTTTTGGTCTCTACGTCGATAAACTTCCTAGATCCACTTTGTGCATTTGTCCCCAATCGTTCCACATTGCTGTCAAATGCAGGACTATGAAGGACAGCTCTTATCTGCTTTTTCAACCCATTTTTTTCTTTTTTTTTGTAACAATCTTTCTCATAGATCATTACACTATCGTTATACAACTGAAAAACAAGAGTCACAACTTGAGGGAAAGCCTACTCGGTCAACGCTATTGAAAAAGCGAGATGTTGCGTGCATTCTGACAACATCGCATTTTATCCATTTCAACCCTCGCAAAACGTCGAATTCAAAGATCTTATCAGCTGCGTACCCGAGACTTCGATTTTTCTCATATGGGATTGAATGGACAAAATGCAACGTTGCCAGATTCCACGTGACGCCACAATGTAAAGACCGCCCTTGATTGGCATGAGAAGGGGTTATATCGTACCATAGGGTGAAATTAATGGTGCTATACATAGAAAGCTGTATTTGAATCGATTCGAAAGAATGTTATGAATGAGACAATGAGTTACGCAATATATATATTGGTGTTGCCATTTCGCGGATATTTATCAGTTTTTCCTATATATCTGACTTGATGCAAAATTTGGTGATTTACACAGTAAAATCTGGCAACATTGCACAATATGCATCAAGACGGTTATTTCTTATTTGATGGAAATACCCTGTTATTGTGCGATGCAAACTTGCATCACAAGTTTTACTGCGTGTTATGAAAATCATCTCAACCTCCAGGACGAGGGTGGAGGGGGTGTAGAGTGTGGGTTGTGTGGGATGTGGGGTGTGGGAGGGGTAGAGCTCAGTTGTTTTGCGATAAAATGATGAAAAATGTATGTACAATTTTTTTCTTCCGGATTTGTGTCACTGCGAGGACATAACTAAAACAAAAACGAACATCATTTTATGTTATTACTTCGTAATTTAATATTCATGATGCAAGCATTTAAGTAGAGTATGAAGATGCGCTCCAGTGCTCTATACTATAACTTTTTGGAAAAGGAAAAAAAAAAAAAAAAAATCTGACCCGTTCACTGATTAGAAACAAAACAATATAATTAATTCTGCAAGCTGATTTAAAGTACTTTCAAACAGTTTCGGTTGAAATGCAGATAAGAAAAGTTGTAAAAAAAAATCAAGAAACGGGATGAAAACTATCTTTCAGGAATGTTCACCATGAAATAAATTCTTGAGTTTTCTCAATCTATAATATAATAATGTTACCCTATATAATCACCCAAAATTAAAATTTTGAATTTTAAAAGTAATTTTTGTTTTGAAATCATGACTAGGATAAAAACTACACTTTTGTATGGACAGAAAAAACTTAAAACTATCATTGTGGGTAAAATTCATTTTATAAATTTGGGCTGGGGCCTGCTCGGATCTTTTTTCCCCTTTCTCCTCGGTAAACGACGTAGGTCAAAGGTCATTGAAATGATAATCAATCAAATGTATTAAGAGTGCGGTGATTTTCCAATGACTCATCATCAATTTGTAAAATAATTGTCATAAGTGACGCATCAATTTGCTCAAAAAATTCATCAGTATATTTGAGTCGAATCTACTACACCTCGATCATCATGTGGCCAATTTTGTTTAATTTTTAAATTTATGTAGGGGAAAGAGAGCAACAATTTTCTTGTAAAACTTTTTTGTTGACCCATCAGTTTGTTGATCGGCCAATGTTTCATCTCTTTTGTTAATCGCCAGTAGAATTCTACTGGCTGCCCATTAAAATTTTGTCGGCATGCAACCGGCAAAATTTTATGGTCTGCCAACAGAATTCTACTGGCGGCCAGCAAAAACATTGAAGAATGGAACATTGGCCGATCAACAAACTAATGTGTCAACAAAAAATTTCTACCCAGGTTAAGATTTGAACCAGAATCAGGATTTACTGGACTGCTTACAAAAAGCAGTAAATACATACATGTCCCATTGTCCCCTACTATCTAAAGCAATGCACATGACGTCTGACCAGTGATCACCTGACCCTCATGACCTCGGTGTCAGTGGCGCAGCCAGAAATTTTCCGTGGGGGCATTATCTAAGGTACTTACAGAAGTTAGAAAACGCAAAAATTAGCCCCAAAAGAGTAACTGTCGATACTTATGGTCTAGTCTCTCACTCCCTGGGGGCTGAGTCTGCTCTTTTGAACGAGACGAGACGAGATAGCGGAAATAAATCATTATCATTGGTTTAAACGGCGTCACGTGACAGATTTGAAGTCGTTTGAGTCGTTTATTCAAGAAAAAATGACTCTTCCGGTTATTGAATGACAAGACTTATGTCACGTGACACCGTTTAAACCAATGGAAATGATCGATTTCCGCTATCTCGACTCGTCTCGTCCAAAAGAGCAGAATCAGCCCCCTGGACCCCCCTCCCCCCACCAGCCACGCCTCTATGTAGTATGTTAAGGGCTCTTCTATCTCACCATACGTGCGACGGAATGTCTTCCGTACAACGCGTCGTCACATTCCAATGATAAACAAGCGAACCAAAGTGGAACGATTTGTCCTTGGAGGTCTAATCATCAACACAGAAAAAACAGAAACAACAGAAAAGACGATTTGGTAGCGCTATGACAAAACCTTTGGTAGAAAGATAACCGAGCAAAAGACTTTAGTAAAGTTAATCAAGGTTTTGCACGCCTAACTAAAGAAATATTGCCGGGTGAACCAAAGATTTGGTTGGCTCAACAAGAGTCTTTGGCAGGGTCATTTTTCTACCAAAGGTTTTGTCAGCGCTATCCAAGTGTTTTTTTAATTTTTTTTTTGTGAAAAGCCGTGGTGTCATGTTGTAATTACAGAAAACGCCCCCACCTCCTATCTACCCACCACGCCTTGGTAATGCTGTACTGTAAATACACATAGAACTGTAGTCTAGTGTAGAGGCCCTGGCCCCTATGTGAGATGCATGCACCTCCCCCGACTCGACTGCCCGGCTATACGGAGCATGGATGACAGTTTCTGCGGAAAAATCCTCACATCGTTCGTTTAAATCAATGCAACTTTAATACGTTTTTTTGCACAATCTGTCAACTACGCTCCAGAGTCGCGGTCGGTCGCGGACTGCGACCAAGCTGCGCTTCTGGTCCTCCGAGCTTCAAGCCGGCCGGCGCGCGGCGGCAAACTGTCCGCGGTCATTTCCAGTAGCTCCTGCGTCCAGACGCTGTATTCCTCTCCCTCTCTCTCCTCCCCTCTCTCTATTTCTCTTTCCCTCTTACTCTCCCCCTTTTCTCTCTCTTATCTTCCCCTTTCTCTCTCTCTCTTTCTTTCTGGTTGTATCCAATCCTCCGGCCATCCTACGCCGTCCACGGTCATACCCTGACCATTCCCTCCATGACCGTGACGCTGCTCACTCCGGACCTGAGTCTTTGACACCTGCACAGTGTATATGCCTTATTGAGACGTTGCCAAATCTACTTCGATTGACTGTCGAAGGAGACTCTGAATGTGGCAATGGGTCTGTTGCAAACTTTTGCTACAGCACTATAGAGGAATCAATATCATGTAAAATCGCATGAAAAGTCTATTGCTGGCATCAGAAAGTCATGAAATGCGATAATAAGCTCACAAGAAACATTTAATGAAATCCAAGATGGCGGTAAAATATCGAGCAACCTGTATGCATGCACCACGAACATCCAAGAATAGCCAACCTCACAATGTCGAATAAACACAACCTCTGAAGCTGTGAGGTTGTCAACGTTGGCAATCCTTGGATGTTAAAGGTGCATGCATACAGATTGCTCGATATTTTACCGCCATTTTGGATTTCATTAAACGTCTCTTGTGGGTTTATTATCGCATTTCATGACTTTCTGTTGCCACCAATGGCCTTTTCACGCGATTTTACATACGATGAGACACTCTTTATCGTTGTAGCAAAAGTTTGCAACAGACCCATTTCAAGCCATTGGCGTAGCCGGCAATTTCTCTAGGGAGGGGTCCGGAGTCCGGGGTCCGAAAATTGTCAAGGGGGGAGGGGGTCCAAATATACTAATTTGGTAAAATTTGTCTGAAAACGCAAAAAATGACATTTTTTTAGGGCAAATTCTGGTGTCAAGGCTCCCCCCCCACCGTGGCTACGCCACTGCTTCAAGCACAGAATACTACAGTCAGAACGGAAATTTAAATTCGCATTTTGAAACATTTGTTACTTCGGGTATATCTTCGGTTCTCACATGAACAATTTTGGCAATCTTCGGCAACCGGCCGATTGGTTGTGTGACGTGTGTCAACCCTATGATCTGACCCCAAAGAGTAAACAAGAGTCGCAATTGCATTGAGAGTATTGGGAGCTGGCGTGGTATACTGATAAGAACATAATTCAAAGACAGCTTCTGCCTATAAGTATGGCTGGAAAATGGAGGAAAATGCCTGGTCTCAAAATTGTTCGGCCTCATGTAAATTAATAACTTGAGGTTTTACCTGAAGGTAATTATATCGAAAACTAAGTAGAATTTTACCATCCAAAGCTCTTTTAATTCGATTTAGCAGAATTTTCTGATCGAATTGATAAGTCATAAATCACATAAGGGTCACTTTTTCGCAAATTCGAAAAGATTATCTGAAAAGCACAGATAAGTCAGTGTTTTTATCTGGAAAACACACTTTTAATTGCAATTTTTAATTGAGATGATCTTTGAATTGGCGATAAAGTGGCACTTATTATGTTATGACCTATCAATTTGTGCTAAATCGAATTAAAGAGTTTTGAACGGTAAATTTTTTTATAGTTCATTCGAAAAAATGGCCAAGTTTGGATACAAGCATTACCCTTCATTAAAAGCCGCCTTTGAATTAGATTGAACTGTAGCAAGTTTTCAGCAAAACTAAATTTTGCGCCAACTGCAATGCTACGCTCATTGTTGCAGAAACCATTTGTAGGTATGTGTTCTCCATGAACAGGGAATAACGAAGTATTAATTTAGCAACTATGACCAATTTGGTAGCATAGTATTAAGTTAGAGTGGTTTTCTTTAAGGGGTTCTTGCAAACTTTTGCTATGGGGATTGAAGAGTTGATTCTTGCATAAAAACCTGTAAAATTGACGATGATTACACTAAAAAAACCACGAAATTCACTCTCAGAACCCGGCTTAATGGCGGAGAGACGCAGGTATTATGGGAGATTCCTATCTAAATTGAGACATATATCTGCGTTTCCGTA
This sequence comes from Trialeurodes vaporariorum, assembly GCA_011764245.1. Classification (NCBI taxonomy): domain Eukaryota; kingdom Metazoa; phylum Arthropoda; class Insecta; order Hemiptera; family Aleyrodidae; genus Trialeurodes; species Trialeurodes vaporariorum. Next base: position 6,182,805 of record VMOF01000001.1, read on the forward strand.
GAGACAGTAAAATAAAAGACAGGAATCTCCCATGATACCTGCGTCGAACCGCCATTAACATCTTGCCGTTATAGCAGTTATGTTAGTTTATTACTTACTAAAAGACTTTCTTAGTGTGATTTTCGTGATTTTTGCTGGTTTGTACATTACACGGAAAAAAAAAACACGGTAAAAAATACCGTAACCCGGTTTCAATTACCAGAAAACATGGTCGGTATGGAACACCGTAAACTGCGGTTCGTTTTACCGTGCTCCTCTGGTAGCTGACGCAGGTAACATGCACCAGGGTTGCAGGGTCCCCTATTCGGTGCGCTCCGATGAGGGTTACCACGGGCCTCGTAAAAATTACCGTGCTCCACGGAAGCCGATACTCCGGCCTCTGGAAGAGGGAATCGTGCTCCATGGAAGATCGGGCCGGATTAAAATTACCGTGCTCCACGGACAAAAATCTACCCCTCCGTATAACGTTCGATTTATACTTTTACCTTTTTATTTTTAATAAACATTTCCATCGAATGACAAAAAGTAATTTTCCCGCTTTCCATTTTATTGACTCTACTTGTTGTGCCTCACTTCAGGAATCAACCAAGGAGGAGAGATTTCAGAATTAGGAATGTGCCTGGCCCTGGCTGGCCCGGGAATCGAACCCAGGTCACCGGGTTCGCAGTCAAGTGTCCTAGCCATTAGGCCACTGTTTCTGATTGAGGGAGATGGGTCAATTTCGTAGGTTTTAAAGTTTTATACTTACTCCTCAAATTTGTCTACGATAATGCATTGCGAGTTCCAATAATTGGAGGAAAAATTATTAATTATTTGCTGACAAATCGACTTCAATGATTAAAGTATTTTTCTCCATTCTCCTAATAGCGGCAAAAGTAACAATAGAGGAATATAGCAGTAAATAACTTGAAATGAGTCTGATTTTGAAAAAAATATTTGTGTTTGTCCCAAATGAAATGCAAACTTATTAAAATGTAATAAATGATGTGTGTATAAAAGAAAAAAATTAAAACAAAATTTACCTAAGTCAATAAAAAATGGTAATAGTAAAGAATGCAGAAAATACTTATGGGCACCTGGTTTCTCATGGAATAAAACACTTGAGCCGATAAAGATGTCTTGCAATCTTTTAAAAAAAGATTGTTCCATTCTCATAGTTTTTTACTTATAAACCAAGTTTCATTCCTAATGAGTGTACCCGTTGTTCTTTTTATAAGTTAAACAATGTTGCTTCCTTCTCTTCAAGCGTTTTAAATCAAAAATGTGGTAACTACACTGATTATCACAGGGATGAGCAATTTAAGTTCATTGAAGTAAATTTCTCTGGAAAGAAACAATCAAACTATCTGCATTTACACATTACAAATGGATTTAAAATTATACTTTTATGAAAGTTCAAGAAAGAAACTTGGCCTGCAGTCAGTTGTGCAAAATTTTAACTCTCATTTCCCATGCGCTCTGTAGCGCAGCGGTCAAATGTTTCTTAATATCATTGCGGATAGGCTTCAATCAACTCATTAATGACTTAAAACTGATATTAATCATTGATAGTATTTTTACCCACATTAATAATTAATGCGGGTAAAAATACTATCAATACAGTTATATTTTGTATTTTAAATTTAATTGCTCTAGTCATTTTGATATTAGCGTCACCCGTCCAGTTATTTAACTGTCAGTACAGTAGTTCAGCAAGGTGTAAACAAATCAAACTATTCCATTTCAATTCTATGAAGTTCCAGCTGCATTGAATACAAGCAGCTGTCTTTCACACAGATTGTGATGCCAGCTTGAAGTCATTGATTGTTAGATTAAAGGTTAACTGCAATGATGAAGACAATTTGACCGGTGCGCCCCAGTGCACATGGGAACGGATAGCTTAAATCTTTCACAACTAATCACATTCGAATCTCCTTTCTTATACTTGCATAATTAAAAATCCATTTGATTGAGTATCAGTTCAACTAAAGTTAAACATGCTGTTTATTTTTTTGCTTCTCTTCACCTACTTTAAGTGAATTCAATTTGCCGATCCTTGTGATAATTGGTAGCATGTCTTTGATTTATAACGCTTAAAGAGAGGCGAGCAATTTTTTTTCATTTTTGATTGATCCAAAGGTACACTCAATTGGAATGTAATTTGATTTATAATTAAACAATGATGTGTGGTTTATTCCTATTCTGAATATGAGCATTCATTGAAAGGAATGAGTGGAACCACTTTTACTTATTAAATAGCCCTTTGAATCGCAAAAATTCAGCCAATCTTAGAGTATGTTGAATCATATGTGTTTGAAAAGAATTAGAGAATCAAGATTTCAATGAGAGGGTAAAACTTCCTATTGCAAAAGAATGCAGGTGATGTCATAGCATCCATTGGTCATATTTCCATAGCAAAACATTTAATATAATATTATAAAATGCTCAGCGGTACACTTTTACGCAGAAACTAGGATGGCCCGCTAAGCTTGGTGAGACAATTTTACTCAGAGATTTTGAATGAGTTTACTGCCTGAGCATGAAGTAACTATGACAACTAAGACAAAAGAAATGGAAATCAAATCATGCGACTCACCAATAATTTAATTTACTTATGACAAGTAGGTTAGGACGGCTTTTTTGTTTTGGAGACAGGGCAGAATGTGAGGTAGATTAAATACATTTGCTGATGAAAAATTCAAAACAACACTGGGTCAAACTTAATCTCGTGATCTCAAATTTCATTAGAAACCCACGTGTGTTGTAAATATTTTGACAGACAGATGTCAGTAAAACAGTACAGTGTCACAGTAATGATTCCACAAGCAATAATAAATCACTGAAAATGGGAGAACTCTCAAGTCACAAACTATTTCTACTAAAACAACAGAAGACAAATGCTCGGATTTGCCATTGCACGGGCAAAATCACGGCCGTGGAAAAATAGAATTAATACTGCAAGGAAAAAACAAAACTTCTGCAAAGAACACAAAGTGACGCGCACTTCCACTGACTACTCGAAAATAAGAAAAATTATGGCCTTTCAAACACTTCCCATTACGAGTACTCGAATCTTCTTCCAAAAAGCAACCGATATTCCTTACACTAACACAGATTATGAGAACTACTTATTTTTAATACATATTCAAAGTAAGAGGACATGAAACAAAACATGCAAACTACCTCTCTTAGCACAGAGTTTATTATGATCAGAGCTTAGAGGTTAGGTCGACGGATGTTGCCAATTGGGCCCGTTCCGAAATACCAAGCGCACGGTAGTTTCAAATTACCGTGCTCTCTGGTAGAGGTCTATTCCAATGCGGAAGGAACCTGGCTATAACTACCCCGCTGAAGTGACTCCCTGCCTGGTATTTGTAACCGGGCAAGTCCGTTCTTTGGAGGTTATGAAGGATTCTTCCGTGGGCACGGTAATTTTCACCACGCACCACGGATGAAGTTACCGTTTAGTTGGTATATTCCACCATAATGGCGAATACCGTGTTCCCAGGTATTTCAGTACCAGGTAGCACGGAATTTTAAACCACGCCCGGGGTACAATTTACCTTACCTACGGAATTAGTGACCAGAAAATGCCCTACCATGCTCCTCGGTACATATGGCTACGTTTTTTTTTTCAGTGTAGACTGGACCATTTATTTGCCCATAGCAAAAGTTAGCAAGAGCCCATTCGATTCAGCGATGATTTTGAAAATCGCGCTGATCTCGAAATCGATTCACGGAGTGCATCCAACACCTTTGAAGGTAATGATCGCAGTTCCGACTTGTGAACAATCGATTATTAATTGTAAACTTATATCTATAACCCCTTACGGATCGATTCTATTGCATATATTTATATGGTAGAGACATAGATCTATCGACGTACAGTTTCTCGCACCGCCACTGATCGTCGATTCTTTTACGCTCATCTCAATGCATGAAGCATGAGGAGTGCGCATTATGCGAATATTTCGGTTGTCACTCATATCGCGTGTTTATCTTTCCTCTGCGTCCTCTTCTCCTTATTTTTATTGCGCTCGAAAGATGAATGACTTTGACGATACACACGATGACACATCAACATGCATTCACAGCCTTCCAACTCACTAATAATAACCCGCGCTCAAATGCGACGTCTATCGCTGTAAAACATTAAACAATGAAGCTCTCAAATCTATGCGCCAAATCTTTTATGACGAGATTGGAATTGAAAATCATTTCCACTGGCGCAACCAGGATCTCTTTCATCTCTCTCATCTCCCATTTGAATGCATGAGTAGGAAAAGGACAGAAGGAGGGGGTTTAATCCCGTTGTCCATCCTTGTATAACATACGTTTCTTAATGGAGAAAAGAGAGAGATGAAGAAACTCTCGGTGCGCTACTGCTTCACTCATCAATGCGAATGCAAGAGAATACTCTTTGTGGTTAGTCATGCGCAGACTCAACAACTGGTAAACTAAAATAATTAATATTATTAACTATTACCGTGGTCTATAAGAACTTAATCCCACTTATCACTCACATACCGCAATGGGGCTCTTGCAAACTTTTGCTGTGAGCAAATGAATAGTCCATTCTGATGTAAGAACCAGCGAAGATCACGAAAATCACTCTGAGAAAGTCTAAAATTCAGTAATAAACCTACATAACTACTTTAAAAGCATGATCGTAATGGCGGTTCGACTCAGGTATCATGGGAGATTCCTATCTAATATGTCACTTTCTCTTCGGAAACACAAAGGTATGTCTCAATTCAGATAGGAATCTCCCATGATACCTGCGTCTCCCCACCATTAAGCTCGATTCTGAGAGTGAATTTCGTGATTTTTTGCGTACTCATCGTCATTTTTACAGGTTTTTATGCCAGAATCAATTAACTCTTCAATCCCGTGTAGCTAAAGTTCGCAAGAGCCCCATTTGAGTCACCAGAATTTTACTCATTGGCAGTTCTCAAACAGTTCAAAATAAGGTTTTAAGCACCTTGTCTGTTTTATCTGCTGCTTTTATTTCCGAAATGCTTTTTTTTTTTTGTTGTTTTTTTTATTGCTAAAATGTACTATAGCTTTCAAAAGAAAAATTATCATGATAGAAATTTTCATCATTTCATTTCTTTGCCAATTTGATAAATTTTACAGTTTTCAGGTAATTTAGAGTCTCAAAGTATCGCCACTCGCAATATTACATGCCATAAAAAATTTTAAAATATGGAAAAGGAAAAAGAAAAATTCATCAAGAACCATTTCGACGAGAGTACTTTCTTTTGAAAGTCATGGTACGTACCTAAAACTTTGTTAGAAAAATAAGTAGTGACCGCATTTTAAGATTGAAACAAAGTTATGTCATTATTTCTCTCCATGCGTATTTTTTCCATGAGAAACCTCATTGCTATATTTCCCTTGAGTATACAACGCTCTTGCTTAAAAATAAAAACTAGTAGCTCACAAGTCAGTTATTTTCATTCTGTAAGAGACCTGCAATACTAATAATCGAATTATTTCCACGCCGTGCGATGCGCATGTGCGGTACTACCTGGTACCCACAACCCACTCATCGGTTAATGTTGCCATAGTCGTTGGATTGCCGTGCAAGCATCAAGCATCAGTGGTCAAAACGGAGGGATCGAAGCTTGAAACCAAAGGAGGGGCATTTGGCCGTATAATTTGCGGGTATGTGCTTTGATGGCTAGACTAACAAATTAGAGAGGCAGGATCCCTTGTTCAAGTACTTTTACCATTACCTTGCACTTATTACCCCTCCAAGATGCGTGCATTGTTCAATACTCATACCTCTAAAGTATACACGACGCGAGGTGAATTTTCACTCTCGACAAACAGCGAAGAGGCTATAGACTTCTTGACGGATCTCGGACCTGACATATTCGACCTTGAAGTTAAGACTTTCGTCTAGAACTCTAAAGATTGGATGAATGATGATAGTGATGAAGATAACCGATGGATGGTGTAGAAGAGAAAAGAGTGTGGTTTCTGCAAATGATTGGTCAGGGAAGTGGGAGACAGAAATAGTTGCGTCAAAAAACGAAATCTTTGCTCATTTCACCAGTGGCGTGTGGTGAAGAGAAGCAGTAGCTTTTTCGCAGTTAAAATGAATTACATTATATTTTTTTCGTATATATGGTTATCATCCACTTTCAAAAGGTCGCATACTTACAGGGTGTAGGAAAGTACCACCGCTTTTTTCAGCAACCAACGGCTGAAAATGTGGGAAAACGGTCAACAATGTGTGTCTGATATTTTTGAGGAGGATACTCGGAGACTCCCAGAAATTGTGCCCCCTCAGTAATTAACCCTTAATGGGTCTGTTGCAAACTTTTGCTACAACAATTAAGAGTGTTTAATCTAATGTAAAATCACCGTAAAAGTCTATTGGTGGCATCAGAAAGTCATAAAATGCCATAATAAACTCACTAGAGGCATTTAATGAAATCCAAGATGGCGGAGAAATATCGAGCAATTTGTATGCATGCACCACGAACATCCAAGGATAGCCAACCTCACAATATCGATCACAACCAATCACAACGTAAATAAACACATAACCTCCACTTCCAGTGAGGTTGTCAAAGTTGGCCATCCTTGGATGTTCACGGTGCATGCATACAGATTGTTCGATATTTCTCCGCCATCTTGGATTTCATTAAACGCCTCTTGTGAGTTTATTAATGCATTTTATGACTTTTTGATGCCAATAATGGACTTTATAGGTGATTTTACATTAGATTATCCACTCTTTATCGTTGTAGCAAAAGTTTGCAACAGACCTATTTCGCACATGAATTATGAAAAAAGTGTCACTGGTAATATGTAACCTCTACCATTGAATTGAACGAACTTTTCTCCTATATGATTTCATGTGCAAGTCATTTTTTCCCCCAAATTTCCATAACTCATAAGACTCCATGTAAAATGTAGTCCCTTATATGGGCCACTGTGAGCGAAAGGGTTGATTATTAGAGACGTGTCAAACCGTTTTTTGATACGTGCGGCAGCCGGCCGCGCCGCTTCTTAAAAAATCGCAGCGGTACCCTTTTTTACACGCACCTGTATAAAAGAATAATATTTGGACCAATTTTTAAAATCGTTTTAGGTAACCCCTCCCCCCCCCCTTTATTGAGTTCCGTCAGTTTCTGTTTTTTTCTTTCTCAAATAGGATTGTGAATGAATTGGGATGATGATTTTCCCGACATAAAATTTTCGACTCCTTTTTTTTTTTTTTATTTATTTTCCACTTTTTGTTCTATTCCCAAGTTCTATAACCACCGTCAGTGGCGGATCCACTGGGGGGGGGCACGGGGCACGGGGCACGTACCCCCCTCCCCCCACCTCCCACCCAAATAAAAAAATCAAATCAAATTTCGCCTTTTTTCAAGAGAAAATAGCCCGACATTGCTTCCACCGACGCTTCAAATTTCAAAATTTCGCAGGCGTGCCCCTGAGATAAATTTTCTGGATCCTCCACTGACCACCGTATTATATTTGATCGGGTCTGTTTTAAACTTCAACCGCCTCGCCTCCTGCAATTTCAACCTCTTGGTCGTCAAATAATGTCGGTTCGAAACAAGTACATCTACGCCAAAACCACAAGATTCCGCAACTAATGCTCCAGAAAGTCGGTAATTTAGTGTATATGTATACTTGCGCATTCGTATGAGATGGAACTCGCGTACCTAGGTATCGGATCGACTAATTTACGATTGCATGCGAATACTTCTTCGAAGAAAATTCTGAACTGTACGAGTTTCTAAGTAAACAAAATGCTTGCTTCACACTCCGGAAGCTGTAGAGACTGAGATATAATGACTGTTGGCTAAATAACTATCGCAGATGGAAGTTTGTTTACGCGAAAAAGTTCACAATTTCAGTAGCTCTCATTCCGATTTTATACGCTTCCCTTACCACATCAGTCTGATCTTGCTCCGTTTAACCCCCTTCACGTCTACTTTCAAAATGCTCTCGTAAGATAGTTGGATTCCCAGTCTTGTTTGGTTGTACTCTATGTACAGGGTGACTGTACAAACTCTCCATGTACTTTTAGATCAAACGTCGTGCTACACCCAATGAGCTATAACTTTAGAGTGGCACATCAAGGAACGTTCCGCTGGTTCATTGTTGTCACCTAGGGCGCCGCCATCTTGTCGTAAAAATCGATTTTGAGGTTAAGTTTTGTAGGTTGTTTCCGGTCGTTTCGTAAACAAACTCGGGCATCGCCGGGAACGGCCTACAAAATTTAACCTCAAACCTTGGAATCTGTCGTCCAAATTCCCGCCAAATTCCGAACGACCTACAAAATTTAACCTCAAACCTTGGAATCTGCCGTCCAAATTCCGCTTTTCCCCGGGATTCCTTCTACCCTGTGTGGCACAAGGTGGACCAGCCCGCTGCCACTCTAAAATTATAGCTCATTGGCTACACCCTATACATACAAAATAGAAAAGAGAAAAATGTTCATCTTAATTATTTTATACACCCTAATTTTCGTCCCTTTCAATAACCAAGCCGTCCGCCGGAAATTTGAGGCTTCACCCTTTAAGGACCAGGTTATACATAGTTCAAGAGAACACCACTCCTCCGTTTCTAGAGGGAAGGTATAGTTAACTGCGTTCGTACTCAAGGGAGTTGGGATTGCCTATACGACGAATTGAAGGCGCCCGAACGAGACCTTATCTAGTTTAGTGTTTTCATCTTTTGCTTTTATCCGGAATGAAGACTAAAGCAATGTGAAACGGACTCGAGGAGAAAAACGAGTAAACTCGGGCTTGGTCCATAAGGGGTTAACCAGTGGCGGCTCGTGCGATTTGGCAACACTGTTATACCTCCATTTGATTCTGTGTAAAACAATCTATTCGGAAGTGAAGCAGCGCTTCACCAGCAATCGATTGTTGAACATAGATTCAAATGGAGCGAAGACATTGTTGTCAAATTGCACGAGCCGCCTGTACGGTACGCTTAACTCAATTCTTTGGAAAGTCCTTACAGGGTTGCCTTTATAAAAAAAGAGCCTTTGCCGAAGATTCAAATGTTATCTTAAAAGGAGATTTGAAGGTTTCACTAAGTAACCACGGGTCTATGCTCTGTGATAAGCGCATTCTAGTTTTGAAGCACTTATTTTATTCGCACCAGAAACGCAACATTTTGGCGCGGATCCAGCAATCCGGCAACTGCGCATTCTTCCCATTTGAATGTATGATTAACAATCCATTCTTAAAGAGGCTATAGCCTCGTGACTTTATACTCGATTATTTATCATGCAATCAAATGAGAAGAATGCAACGTTGCCAGATATACTCCAAAGAATAAGATCGAGCTCTTGAGTGTGTGATAAATCAATAAACACCCGACAGGATTCGAGGATTCGACATTTTCGTATACATGTGAATGGACAAAATTGCAGGCCAAATTACTGCCGGATTGAGCGCTCTATGCCTCAGGGTTTCGATCTAGCGGCGTCACATTATAGGAATAATGCGTTCCATTAAAACCTGTTAAGAACCATCGCAAAGAATTTCATAAAAGTTTGCAGATTTGCTTTTTTTTTTTCTATATAAAAAAACGGAGATTTGCGGAAGGAAACTATGAAATTTAGATGAGATTACTCCTCTTCGTTGGATCTCGGAGTTCGGACAAGGCCGTAGATAAAGAGCGATTTCCAATTTTACTGGCCCATTTACTTCAACTTTCACGAATGTCCCTCTGTTATACATTGCGGAAATGGACATACTTTTTTGAAACACTCTGTATGCCCTGAAAACCGGGCCACGGCAGACAATAGCGACAAATGGCACAGAAGAATATGAACGCCGTATACAACAAAGGTAGCAATTTGTGCCGATAAAGCCGATGAGGAGGGCTTACAGTTGTAAGTGGCGGAGAGAGGGGGGGGGGTCATCTTCTTGATCGGCTTGTCCGCTAGGGGACGCGGTGGGACCGGGGGCAGAGGGGAAGAGGGGAGCAGTTACCCAGTCAGCCAACGAGGCTTTCCTAATATGGAGACCGCGCAGCAGCCGTGAGTAAAAGAAAGCAAGCCGAGAGTTTTCGCGTCAAATCGACGTCAACGCGAATCAAAAGTCTCCTAGAGTCGGCCTCCGTAGTCTGGTGGTTAGCGCAACTAGCCACTAACCCGGAGGTCCCGGGTTCGAATCCCGGCCGGGGCGACAAGTTGATGGTCTCAGATCTTGTCACTCCGGATAGACATGGATGTTTCTCTTCTCTTCTCTTTCGTCTATCCTATCCTCTTCTCTCTTCAATCTTCCCGGGAAATGATCTCCAGCAGTGATCCCAACTATCTATCTGAGTTTAATAAATAAATAATAGTTAGTGGCTGTCGTGTATAGGCACAAAGGCCAAAAAAAAAAAAAGTCTCCTAGAAAAATAAATAAATAAATAAATAAATAAATAAATAAATAAAAATTCATTGATGCATGGACGAAAGAACATATGTTTCTATAATTTATTAATCAGAGACGGAGCCTGCAATTTCACAACGCTGCGTTCAGTGGCGTAGTGTTTGGTTGGGTCCTCTGTCTTCTTATATACAATGGCGAAGGCATTTGAAACTTTAATCTTTGCTTTTAAGCAGAAGTAATATCTCGTATCTGCCAAGTTGACATGTAATCCCTGGTAAAAGTGTTCCATGACCAAAATTCTGTGGGCCATTCCATGAAATTATATGGAAACTTATATGGAAATCTATGAGTATAGTCCACGAAAGTCCATTCAATTTTATGGGAAAATAATAATAACACCCAAGGCATTTTGGTCATGGAACTTCATGAAACACTTTTACCAGCTGGGTCCAGGGATCTTTTTCACCTACCGAATCTCTTCCCCATTTTTAACATAAAAAAACCTCAACATTTAAAAAAAATTTAGTACAGAAATTGCTCAAAACTGATTCGCAAAAGTTTCCATGGTCTAGTTTTCTTCTATTTTACCGAGTTTTCATATGAGAAGTGCATTTTCTATTTTTTACCGATTAATCGACCGACACATGATCCCATTACGCAGCAAAAAAAAAAATGTGCTAATATCATTTTTGGAACATTTCCTGGTGGAGGAATCATAAGGAGTGAATGGCGTTTAAATCTATAGTGGAGCAAGTTGACGTAGTTGATAATGTAAAATAATTATCTCAGCGCGCGCGATACTTAAATTCGGATGCTTAGATCTGGCACAAAATATGCTTGAGTGGATCCCTATGCATTGTGTGCTTACGACTTACGTACTTACTTACTCGTATAATGCACTAGTAGGCTTTAAACGAGGTTAATTTAATAAGAGAGCAGAGATTTACCTGCAAGTCTTAAGTATCTTTAAGCCAGTCTATAGTTACATGCTTGCAACTTCATATAGAATGCACGCAAAAGAATGATCCACACTCCACAGATAGAGTCACACTCATTCATTTGATGAGTTACTTTTAAGCATTCGAGGCGTCTATGTAAACCACACTGTTGCACCGCACCGCATTGCTACTAATCAGCCTGATGTGCGGGAAAGGAAATTTTAAACAAATGAAGAAAAGTGAAAATATATCATGAAAATACCTGATGTTCTCCCCATAAGAGTAGCTTATTTACGCAGGGTGACGATGAAAAAGGACCCATTCGCAGAATTTCTCAAAATGAAAATAAAAAAATACAGTTTTCGTAAAAAAACAAAATGTGAATAAAAACTATGACGGCTTCTATCATTTAAAAACTAGGTAAGTACAAATGTACAATCTGACACTTTTAGACGTAAAATAAAACTCTTTATGCTAACAGGTTAACAAGTATCCATGGGTCCATAGTTCTTTGGTTGAGTTTTTTGTTTTTTGTTTTTTGTTTTTGTCATCCTGTATAATTGAGAGGCTAGAGCAATAACCTAGGGCCTAGGGTGATGCCAAAATAAAGTGGGTAGCATCGAGCATTTTGGATTTCTCGGATTTTGGACCAAGGAGGGGTGGATGTGGGTGGATGTCAGGGGCGGCCATTCAGAGCGATAGAAGCAGAATGGACCTGGGTCTTGCCCATGGGCGTAAGGGCTCATAGAACACCGTTAACGGAGACGTTTGTGGTAAAAGGGGGCGAGGAAAAGCACAATTTTTTGTCCAAGGGGCCGGGGGCAAGGGTGTCACTCATGCCCCCTCCATTCTGTAGGGGGAATCTAATTACAATACCCTGCCGTACACTGTAAAAAATCGATTTGTTAAAGCAACAATTCAAAATTCGCTGATTCAACAAAAATTGAAAGTTGCTAAATCAACCATCAGGGTTTTCAGTTTTAAGTTAACAATTTATTTGTTGAGTTTACAAAAATAGTTGTTAAATCAACCACATAATGGTGTTCTTTTAACAAAATAGACATTGTCAATTTAGAAATTTTAAATAGTTCAAAAAATACAGAACTTAACCCAATTAGTTGATCTATAACAATGGGTTTGTTGCAAACTTTTGCTACAACGATTAAGAGTGTTTAATCTAATGTAAAATCGCCTGAAAAGCCCATGGGTGGCATCAGAAAGTCATAAAATACAATAATAAACTCACAAGAGGCGTTTAATGAAATCCAAGATGGCGGAGAAATATCGAGCAATTTGTATGCATGCACCACAAACATCCAACGATAGCCAACTTTGACAACCTCACTGGAGGTAGAGGTTATGTGTTTGTTTACGTTGTGATTGGTTCTGATCGCTATATTGTGAGGTTGGCTATCCTTGGATGTTCGTGGTGCATGCATACAAATTGCTCGATATTTCTCCGTCATCTTGGATTTCATTTAACGCCTCTTGTGAGTTTATTATTGCATTTTATGACTTTCTGATGCCACCAATGGACTTTTCAGGCGATTTTACATTGGATTAAACTCTCTTAATCGGTGTGGTAAAAGTTTGCAACAGACCCAGCTTGTTATATCAGCAAAATAAATTGCTGATTTTAAACTTACTAATTCGTTATATTCCAGCATAAAAAATTGTTATTTTTACAATTTGATTTGCTGGTTGGGCAAATTAGTTGTTAAGCTAACAAAATGAATTGTTGATTTAGCATTTGAGTAGTTAATAAAATTTAAAAAAATTAGGTTAATTTAGCAAATCATTTTGTTCTGTACTTTCTTAACTAAGTATTTAATTTTTTTCAGTGTATACTCGGACTTTATTGAATTATACTTAAACTAAACTCTCTACTCATGATACTTTTTGAGGAAGAGGTGACTTTTCTCTTCGAAAAAAAAGAGGATATAGAGTGCAAATGATAAACGGCAGTATCTAAAAACAGGAAAAAAAAACCATCGCAATTTTTCTCAGCAAACGACAACTTATAACTTTATCATTTGTATATTTATGAGCGGTCATTTCTCATTCTTCTCCTGAATAAAGTAAGTACGAGGGAGGGGGGGGGGGGGGTCTGAGGGCTCCCCGTAGGAAAAAGAAGAATCCTCGGCTCGCCGGAGACGATAATTACAACCGAAAGCGAAAACATTTAATGACTTGAAGTGTGTTCATTAAGAATGTAAATGGTGGCAAATCGATTAGGTTAGAAGAAGAAACTAGCTCGTTACAACCAGCTCGTTGCCCGCGTTACGAGAGCAAGTGCACAATTTAAATTGCTGGTCGTTTTCTATCCTCTCCTCTTTCGATACGTCGTATGATCGACAGTTCAATATTTTGTAAAGTTCCTACGTGGATCGACGAATTGGCGCACAGTAGTTTCCGCAACTGCGTGAAGAAATTTACCTATTACGTAAAGTTGCGTCGTTTGCTCTTAATATTTATTTTTCACCAAAGTATTGAGACGACTGCGAGGCAATGAGCTATAACTTTAGAGTGGCACATCAAGGAACGTTCCGCTGGTTCACTGTTGTCACCTAGGGCGCCGCCATCTTGCCGTAAAAATCGATTTTGAGGTTAAGTTTTGTAGGTTGTTTCCGGTCGTTTCGTAAACAAACTCGGGCATCGCCGGAAACGGCCTTCATTTAACCTCAAACCTTGGAATCTGCCGTCCAAATTCCGCTTTTTCCCGGGATTCCTTCTACCCTATATGGCACAAGGTGGACCAGCCCGCTGCCACTCTAAATAAAGTTATAACTCATTGCTGCGAGGTCCAAACATTTTATGTGGCAAAGCATGCTCATTTGTGCGCGTTGCTGTTCGTTCCTTTCAACTCATGCAAAAGGACAATTCGAACTCGATTTCCCATGATAGCCATCTGATATTTTCCATGAGTTTGAACAGCCAAAACGTAATTTTGCCGAATCGTACGATTCGTTTTTGATATCGAGTAATCAAAATATTTTTCTCTGAATTCGCCAAGATCGAATCAAATACTCACCAATTTCAATAATCTTAACAACATTCCAAAAGATCTAACTTCATTTCTAAATCTCTGAGTCTCCGTGGAGAAAGTGACGAATTAGACAGGAATCTTCTGTGATATACTGAGGCTGAGAGAATTTCGTTTGTGTTAAAGAAACTGCACAGTGAAATATTGACTAAGGGGAAATTCCTTTAACCCAAGGAAAATGTCTGCTTCTACAAGTAAAAGATTCCTTGTTGTGACAGCAGTGGCGACGCGTGAAATTTGGTAACAATGTATTTCCTCCATTTAAATTCACCAAAATAGTCGAACGCTTCAGTCATCGGCGATGACCAGGTATTTCGACCTTTCTAATGTATTTAAATGGGAGAAAGGAACGTTGCCAAATCACACGCCTCGCCACTTTGTGACAGTGGTTCTCTCCTTCATTTGCAATCAGAATTTACTTCACGCAAGGAAAACTGACATAATGGTAAACGTTTTTCCTTGCTTTTAAAGAAGTGATTTCTCTCAATGTACCCACCTGCCTAGTAGTAGCCATCACGATATTGCCGTTGTAGCTGTTTCCTGACTTTATAACTGAATTTTAGACTTTTTTAGTGTGATTTTCGTGATCTTCGCTGGGGTTTACTTCAGAATTCACTACTCATTTGCTTACAGCAAAAGTTAGCAAGAGCGACATCCTAAATTTGGCAACAGTGTCTACTCTCTACAGTCCTCCGCGTGTTCATCCGTGAGCTCCGTTCCGTGAAAAAAATTACAGGTTATAAAAGCGCACTAAGATGCATGCTAATCATAGATACGGCCACTCATTGCTTTAGATGCTATCAGAATCTAAAACGTTTCACCTCTCTCGTTTTCGGTGCAAATAGCGACCTTTCGTTCTTGCCCGAAGCAAAATCTTCTCTCCCGCAATTCGAAGGAGGCTTTTCGGCTTTTTTTTTTATGCCGTTCTCTTCTCTCTTCATTCGCTAGAGAGTGGCCTTCAATCTACGTTCAACTTATAAGTCCTTTCCAACTTCAATGGAATCTCCTCTCTATATATGTTGACCGAATGTCTGGATAGTAGTATAATTTATCGGATTCGTATTTTCTCTGCCAGATTTTTTTTTTTTTTTTTTTTTTACAAGAAACCGGGCTTATTTTTATGCAAGGGCGTAATTTCAGGGTTTGCTTAGGGGGGCAATGGTCACCAAAAACTGATTACTTTTTTTTTCTTTTTGCTCTTTCATGCGATTGATCGACTTTCCCGCATAGATTTGAAAATTATGACCTGTATTCTGAGACCCTTATGGGGGGGGGAGGGTATGGAGTCCTAAAAGAGGTCACTGTTCTCCCCCCCCCCCCCAATTACGCCCCTGCATGTACTGTTTCTATCGTTCTCTCTCAATGCGTAATTGTTTTCGGTTATAGAATTTATCATAAATACGCAGAGGCTTCGGCTGAGCAAGCTGCTTGTACTATCAAGGTCAAAAAATCGTCTCGTCAGCAAAATGTTCTTTTGGAAATTTTCAGATTATAAAGGAAAAATTTTAGGTTATATTTCAGGTGATATAAAGCGAGTGGTTCTGCAGACATTTGCGCTACCAAAACAAACATAAAGTTTAAAAATTTTCTCTCAAAAGTCTTTGAAAATTTTGTCAGCTCACCTTAATTTTGGACGTGGACATCGAATTTGATAACTTTAGGAGCGAGTTTTCATTGATTCCCCTTGAATCTAGCTTTCCTAGAACATAACCTCGAATTCATCAAAACACTAAGTTTCTAGGCAAAGTTCACTGTGAGAGGAAAAGTGAATGGAAAATAGATTTTAAAGGGCGTACAGAATATTTTTCAGAGCGCACGGAAATGACTGGTCTGCTCGTAAGTCCGTTTTCCCATTTAAAATTACATTGGCGGTACCCTGGAGGAGCAGAGGAGACGTTTTGAGAGCCCTGCGCCTTGTCAGCGATTAAACGCCCACCAAAATGACAGGTCTGCTCGAAAGTCTGTTTTCCCATTTAAAAGTACAATGGCGGTGCTCCGGAAGAGCAGAGGAGACGTTTTGAGAGCCCTGCGCCTTGTCAGCGAATAAAAGCTCACCAATATGACTGGTCTGCTCGTAAGTCTGTTTTCCCATTTAAAACTACATTTGGGGTGCTCCGGAAGAGCAGAGGAGACGTTTTGAGAGCCCTGCGCCTTGTCAGCGATTAAAAGCCCACCAAAATGACAGGTCTGCTCGTAAGTCTGTTTTCCCATTTAAAATCACATTGGCGGTGCTCCGGAAGAGCAGAGGAGACGTTTCGAGAGCCGTGCGCCTTGTCAGCGATTAAAAGCCCACCAAAATGACTGGTCTGCTCGTAAGTCTGTTTTCCCATTTAAAATTACATTGGCGGTGCTCCGGAAGAGCAGAGGAGACGTTTTGAGAGCCCTGCGCCTTGTCAGCGAATAAAAGCTCACCAAAATGATAGGTCTGCTCGTAAGTCTGTTTTCCCATTTAAAATTACATTGGCACTGCCCCGGAAGAGCAGAGGAGACGTTTTGAGAGCCCTGCGCCTTGTCAGCGATTAAAAGCTCACCAAAATGACTGGTCTGCTCGTAAGTCTGTTTTCCCATTTAAAATTACATTGGCACTGCCCCGGAAGAGCAGAGGAGACGTTTCGAGAGCCCTGCGCCTTGTCAGCGAATAAAAGCTCACCTAAATGACTGGTCTGCTCGTAAGTCTGTTTTCCCATTTAAAATTACATTGGCACTGCCCCGGAAGAGCAGAGGAGACGTTTTGAGAGCCCTGCGCCTTGTCAGCGATTAAAACCCAACCAAAATGATAGGTCTGCTCGTAAGTCTGTTTTCCCATTTAAAATTACATTGGCACTGCCCCGGAAGAACAGAGGAGACGTTTTGAGAGCCCTGCGCCTTGTCAGCGAATAAAAGCTCACCTAAATGACTGGTCTGCTCGTAAGTCTGTTTTCCCATTTAAAATTACATTGGCACTGCCCCGGAAGAGCAGAAGAGACGTTTCGAGAGCCCTGCGCCTTGTCAGCGATGAAAAGCCCACCAAAATGATAGGTCTGCTCGTAAGTCTGTTTTTCCATTTAAAATTACATTGGCGGTGCTCCGGAAGAGCATAGGAGACGTTTTGAGAGCCCTGCGCCTTGTCAGCGATTAAAAGCTCACCAAATTGACCAGGGCCGGGTTTCCCATTAGACGAACTAGGCCAGGGCCTAGAGGCGGCGCAGTCCGAGAAGCGCCATTTCTTTCAAAATTTACTGTTTTCGTTTCATTTTTGGTTCTCTTGTGTAGTTGTGTAGAGCGGCGACCGTTTTCGGTTCTCTTGTGTAGTTGTGTGGAGCGGCGACCCGATGCGATGGGCTATATGGGTCGTGACAGAACCAAAAAATGCTGTAGTTGGAGGGGGGGGGGGTAGAAAGTCCGACCAAGTGGGAACCCGGGAAGGCCGAAGGGGCGCCGAAAAACTTTTGGCCTAGAGCGCTGCGAGAGGGGTAAATCCGGCCCTGGCACGGATGCAATTCCGCACTTTCAATGAAGCTTTTGAGACCTTTTATCTTACTCAACTCAAAGTAGCGCACAAAGTCTTTAGTAGCGCAAATGTCTACGGAACGTAAAATCCGACTCCAATATGGTATTACAGTAATTTAAATGCTCGAAAATTTCAAGAGGGTTCAAAATTGACGGAGGAATCAGAAAAGCAGGAAGCTTTTCAAGAGAGAGGACTTTCTTTTGTTGCTGATAGAGTACAGAATCACCCGCCTCAATTCTCTCTTCGACGCATGCGTATTTATTCAAAACTTTAAATTCCAACGCCGTGCTTCGTACTTCATAAGGAATTTCCGAAGCATTGATTAGAGTCACGTGCCATTAGTCACTATCGAATTCCTCCCGCTAGAAATGTATATCTCACTTTTTTCAACGTTTGGTTTGATATCAAACGTAGCTGCGACAGAGGAATGGAAAACGCGCGTCTAAAATCACTGATACAATATATGGTCTCTGATGCATATATTTTAGCAATAACTCTGTAGCGGCTCATGTAATTTGGCAACAGTGTTTTCTCTCCATTTGAATATGTGTGAAACAATCGATCCGTTGGTGAAGCAGCGCTTCGCCAGCATTCAATGGGGCTATTGCACACTTTTGCTGTAAGCGATGTAATAGTCGATTATGGCGTAAAAACCTCAAAAAATAACGATGGCGGCACTAAAAACTTCCAAAATCCACTCCTAAACTCAATAAACGCAGTTATTTGCGCGAGCGTAATGGTGGCCGAAGGCACTAACAATGGGAGATTCCCATCTAACAATACCGTAACTCCATCAAGAAGTGACCAATAAGAGACTACTTTCATTTGACACCAGTGTCACTCGGTGTTGCGGTACCATTCATCGGATTTGGATCATCACTCTGATGACTAATTACTCTGTGAATCATCCTTGTCAGCATAGAAAGAGTGACTAAATTAAGATAGGAATCTCCCATTGTTAGTGCCTTCGGCCACCATTACGCTCGCGTAAATAACTGCGTTTATTGAGTTTAGGAGTGGATTTTGGAAGTTTTTAGTGCCGCCATCGTTATTTTTTGAGGTTTTTACGCCATAATCGACTATTAAATCGCTTATAGCAAAAGTGTGCAATAGCCCCATTATTGTACATAGCTTCCCTGGGTAAAAATAATCCACTAAATGTCATCATGTTGATAGTTAGCATGAGATTTTAGACCTAACATCATCAAGACATCATCATGACGTCAACATGTCATCACAATGTCTGTTGACGTCGTCATGATGTCATGATGCATGATGCCATCATGATGTCAGGTCTTAAATCTCATGCTAACTGTCAACCAACATGATGACATTTAGCTGATTATTATTCAAATGGAGGATAAATATTGTTGCTAAATTGCTCGAGCCGCCACTGACTTGTGACTCGTCACGTTCACGTAACTCGTGGCCCTTTACTGCACCGGACGCCAGAATGGAAATTGAGATTATGTTGTTTTACTAACATTTCGAATGGAATAGGTAATCGCAAACGCGTTCGTTCGACAAACGCCGAAAACTGTTGACAGTTGTGAACTTTACGTGCATTTGAAGTTTCAGTTTAGTAAAAAATAAATTATAGCACCTTAGTTTTCAGAAAAAAGTAGTTCGTGAAGAGCTCATTTGTAAAACACTTTCCAAACAGTTTACCGCCAGATGATACGAAAGTTGCAATCACGTAGACATTAGACCAGTATGGCGGTACGGGCAATGTGACAACAACGGCTTCTCTCCATTTAAAGAAACGTAAAATAATCGATCTTCAGGAGAAATCGATACTTTTGCCAAGGTTCAAATGACAAACATACATGCGGTTGCCAAACAACACGACCCGCCTCCGCATTATAGACAACCATACCAAACCGGCCGAAACTTTGGCGTGGAATGTAAATCTGGCCTCTTTAGTACCTATACATTTTATAAATCACATGCATAATTACAGCAAATCAATCTTTCGTGAAATTGGAAGTGTGAAAGTTCCCCTGACCTGACCAACACCCTCGCATTAGGTGGATGATAAATCGTATATGTAGAAAACCCCCTTCCCCCTGAAAAAAATTATATTTTAACCCGCCTCCTCTCGTTTTTTGGTTTTTTCCGGAAATTGTTTCCTGTGAATTTTCAAGACCCAAGGTTTTAATGTCCCATTTCTATCTTGCCAAGGAGTATAGGAAAATTTAGACAAACTGTAATTGTTTGTTTTACAGGTTGACTTCTATAGAGATCAGCAATAAGGACATCAGAGAGATCGATATCATTTTTTACAGTTATTTTGTATTTTTATTTTATTTTTTTTCATTTTTTTCATTTTTAATTCACTTCGTTTCATATTTTTCTTCTTAAATACAATCTTTCAAACTTACTGCCAGTTACGTTCATAAGTATTCCTCTGAAGTTTCAAAATGTTCATTAATTTGTTTTTGTTAAACACTTAATTGGAAATCTGAGAGAGGGGAACTTTGCTGAAGAATAATGAATGAAAGAAGTTTCCCGGTAATTAAAGTCAAAAGTTGAGTGTGGTTAAGTTACGAAGAATTAATTGTCGGTTTTCTCCGACGTTCCCCTTTCTCCTTCCTAGTTGTATGTCAAGAGCTCTCTTTTGAGGGTTCATAGAATTGTCAGATTGCAGTTTTGCCTTGTCTTTCGTGAAAATACTCTCGATATTGAATTTTAACTCCACTCAAATATTTTAGTAAATTGCCACAGCGATAGCAATATGAAGCAATTTCCTCTATTTTGATTAAATCGGCGCAGTCAAACAGACTGGTATGAAATATCCTCTATTTACCTACATAAAAAAGAATAAAATAATATATTAATTAATCGATCGAATAATCCATTTTCTTTTGTATATTGTGAATTTTCGGGCTACTTGTGTACCTAATTCTGTTGTTGTTTTACATACATAGATTCTCCCATGCATGGCGACCCGCTCACTTGATCGCCATCTTTGAACTGTCTAAAAATGTCTTTTGTGACTTATGAGTGGATTTCGATACCTATAAGATGCTTTCTATGTGATTTGCACGCGATTTTCCACTGGGCCCGAAGCCCCGAGCCTTTGTAACGCTGTAGCAAAAGCTTGCAACAGACCCATATTTGATGTGGGTTGGTAATTCGGCCCTCAATTCAAAAATCAGAGTGCGGAAAGAAATTGTAAAGCTCTGCAAAAAAGTTAGAAGCCCGTTTGATACAAGAGGGCTCACATCATAGGAATCGTGTTTGAGCAAAATGTCTCGTATTCTTAAGCTATTACGTTTCCTGATGAACCTTGTGGGCTCATAAAGTTGATACTATAAGTGTTTGGTGTAAAATCACCACAAATGACGATGCGTCAATTAGTCCCGATCTCTTGAAACAAACGCCACCTCTTGAAAGTTTGTCCCCCCTCCTCCAACCACTCTCTCACCCTCTCTCTCTCTCTCTCTCTCTCCCCCTCTCTCTCTCCACCTCTCCCTTTCTCCTTGTTATTTCTCTCTCCTCTCTCCTCTCGCATCTCGCTCTTTCGTCTTAAAGACAAATATTAATTGTTTTGAGCGTCTGCCATGAAATGAATGAGCAACACCCTTTTGATGACCCATATATTGAAGGTATTCAAACTAACTGTGCTTCTTTGGAGGAGGAGAATAAGATGACACAGATACAGTTTGGTGTCTGGCGCGGCGCGAATAGGTCGGGTCTCGGGTCTCTGGTCTCTGGTAGAGAGACCGGTTTGCGGTTTGGTTCGGTCGGTGTATCAAGTTAGTATAGGAGTCAATCCTCTCCACCTCTGTAGCTCATGAAGTTATACATGAGTAGAGGGAAAGAGAGGAGAGAGAGAGAGAGAGGGATCATCTCTCTTGAACCGGTGCTGGAACTCACTCTCAACTATTGATGGCTCCCTCGTTTATTGACCGAAACTCGATCCAAGAAATTTCGAGGAAAAATTAATGGTTTCCAACCGACCTGTTAACATTGATTTAAAAGAGAAGATGTAATGAATTTCCGAAGGAATTCTTATATAATGAGTCGTTTTATAGACATCGTGTCATCCAGTCGTTGACTTTTCGATTCTTGGAACGATTAGCGGTAAAAAACAAAACAAACAAAAAAACTGAAAACGGAATCAAGGTGAATCCACAGCGACCTGAAGTGACATTCAAAGCCGCTAGATACTATCGCTACTGTCGTGCGTTCTTTCAGCAGTGGAGGTGCGTGCAATCTGGCAGCAACGTATTCTCTCCATTTAAACCTATGTAAAACAATCGATCTTCAAGAGTTGCAATCGTACCCCCAATATATCGATACTTTTGTATAGGTTTAAATAGAAAATTGGCATGGTTGCCAAATTGCACGAGCCGCAACTGGTTCTCTGAAACCATAGCTTTGGTGCTTTTGATCGTCAAAGTGGAAATCTTTGAACGATGTGTTCAAGATCAAATCCTAAGAATCATTTTGATTCCAATCTGAGCTTTCTACGACCACTTTTTGGGTCAAATCATCGGCAAGAAATCGCGAGTTTTGAAAGTTTTGAACGGAAAGCTCAGAACGGTATGAAAATGTTTCTTATAGGATTTGATCCTAAACGCATTGAAAGCGCCAATCATACAAGGTGCTGTATATTATAAAAGGTATACAAAGGTGACAATAAAAAAAGTCCCCACCTGAAGTTGGGATGGTTGCCGCCCGAAAAATTGAAGGGACTTTTCACCATTTCAGGGACAAGTTCCTCACAAACCTGCCATAAAGTTCACTTGAAAGTAAAATTACGTGCAAATGAGGTGATAATAAAGATTTAAATCTTGAGGCTTGCTTTGAAATCGTTCTGCACAAAAATAAGAAGCTCCTTCAATTTCTCGAGTGGCACCCATACTTCTGAGTGGGGGCTTTTTTTTTAGTCACCCTGTATATCACTACGATTTCTTCAGCGACGGCTGAAGATATTAGAAAATAGCAAGACACGTGTCCAGTATTTTTAGGGATACGGGAGATGGCACACCTCAGTGACCCTAAGAAAATAATGCTTTAGATACCTATCATCAGCCGTTGCTGAAGAAATCGTACTGATACGGTTTTTGTAAGCACTCTGATAGTTCAATGTTCCTGATTTTTCTCGAACTGATGGTTTTTCTTCTTTTTTCCGTAATGGTAAAATTTCGATCGAGTGCATATACAACCTTTTCTAAGAGGGCTATACCTACAGGGACCAATAAATGTACGGTACAAACGGGCTTTAGGTCGTACCTAAAAATGGCGATTCTAACCTCACATTTCTTTAACGGCACATCGGAATGTTGGGTCCGCTCCCAACTTTACGTTACTTGGGGAGGGTCTAGAGCCTCTCTAACCCACCCTAAGTGCTATTTTGAGGTTAGTTTTGTGGTTGTGCCATTTTAAAACGGTCCGATGCGGTCCGTTGGCTGGTGGCCGATGCTTGTTGAAGTACTTAGGGCGGACTTGGGGCCGAGGACCGTGTGACCGCACATTTATTGGTCCCGGGACTACTAAATTATGTTTATTATTATTTGATTTAATCTGTCTGTGATAGTGTGATAGTGAGTTTGTTTACGTTCTATCATGGTTTCAAATTCAATAATTTTTATTGATTTGTTGGTTTATTTGCTATGTTTCAGCGCTTGATTTAGCGGCCAACAGCAATGTCCAAGATGCATTCGTCATTGCGGTCGAACAGAAAGCCAGGGAGCGACTTGAGAGGCTCGCTTTCCTCAACCGGATCAAACCGGTTGACATGACCAAACTCTCCCTCCAGGTGAGACCAGACAACAATACCGCAATTATTGATAGAGTATTGCTTCTTGTTAGATTCGTGCTCAGTTTGCACCACTACACAGGGTGTCACTCTCTGGCAACCTGAAGAAAATAGAAAACACCAGCGGAAAAGTCAGAGAATTGGAAAACACCCCAGCGCTTGCTTCTACGGGTGAAAAAGGCAGAGATTACTAAGCCTAAGAGATATGGCATAACGATTCAAAAGTGTTATTCGACTCCTACGAAGTATGCAATGTGGCGTACGCTGGTGACCGTAAACATTTTTACTACTGTTGTTGTTTGAATGAGATTTGACAGCAACGCCACTAACTAAATTAATAAGATTAATAAAGCGTTTGGGAAGTTTAATGAGCTCTGAGTATATTTTGTACGTGAATCTGAAAATCTAAGTCACTTTAATCATCCCATCGGCCATTAAATGACAAACATTTAGATGCTGCAGAGAATCTAACCTCATTTCCAACAACATGAATAACAACAATGTTTACGGTCACCAGCGTACTGCATGTTGTATCACGGCCATTCTGCTGGCGTTTTTTACGGAGCCTGGCCAACAGTTTTTTAACACGGCGGAGATAGGAAGTGCCATATCTCTTAGGCTTAGTAATCTCTGGACAAAGGAACTAGACAAGTCTTGTCTCTTATGTGGCACGCATAAACAAACGCCGGGAAAGATGCAACCCGGACCAGAGGCTCATAAAATATTGCAAAAACTAATAATTCATCCGTAGTCGTTGCGTCAGTTTGTTTATGTCAACGAGCTATATACCTATAGAGAGGATTTGTGGGGCGTGCTTATGAGGCAGCCATGGCGGAAATCATAATTTTTAACCTTTAAAGTTTAAAACAAAACACAAAACGAAACAAAAAAAAAAACAAAACAAAACAAAAAATGCGTGACAAACCCTTTTGATATTGGTTTTAAACGAAAGTGCAAGTGTTTTATAGTAGTTACGCAAACACAGAAATCGATATAACTGCATAGGCGGCGCGTATAAGGGGCTATTGGGGCTATAGCCCCCCCCCACTTTTTTGGGAACGAGGAGCTAAAAAAAATTTTGAACGAGAAAAAAAGAAAAAAAAAGGGAAAAAGGAAAAAGAAGGAAAAAGAGAAAAAGAATAATGAAAAAATGTTATCAATTTCTCATCGGCATCTATCTGCTTCATTCAGAAAAAAAATTGTTATTTACACCCGCCCACCCCCCCCCCCCGCATGGGTCAAACGTTATTTTGAAAACGGCGAAGAAAGAAAGAAGAGAAAAGAAAAAGAAAAAAAGAAGAAAAAAAAAGGCTGCTGATTTTTAGCCCCCCCCCCCCCCACTTTTTGACCCCACGCGCCGCCCATGTATAACTGTTTCTTCTGGAAGGATTTGCACGATAAATAAAGAAACGGACACAATATGACAGAAGCAAGGAAAACTCTTTCACCTGGATAGTTGTATTGGAACTCTGTGCCCAGATAGCCACTCTATAGGTAGAATACCTACTTGTACTTTAATTTAAAACCAATATCCACGGAATAACCCTGGTAAAAATGACGACTATACGACTTTTCCAAAAACGACTATATAAACATAGTTGCCGACTATAATCTATAGTTGGCCAACTATAATCCATAGTTGGCCAACTATGTTTATAGTCGTTTTTGGAACGGTTATAGTCGTCATTTTTACCAGGGAATAACAATGGGGCTCTTGCAAACTTTTGCTGGAGGGGATTGAAGAGTTGAATGTTTTTGCATAAAAATCTGTAAAAATGACGATGCATGATTACACTAAAAAATCACGAAATTCACCATCAGAATCGGGCTTAATGGCAGAGAAACGCAGGTGTCATGGGAGATTCCTATCTAAATTGATAAGTATCTCTGTGTTTCCGCAGAGAAAGTGACATAATCTACACTAGACAGGAATCTCCCATGATATACCTGCGCTGAACCGCCATTACGATCTTGTCGTTATAGCAGTTGTGTGAGTTTATTACTGAATTTTAGACTTTCTGAGTGCGATTTTCGTGATTTTCGCTGGGGTCTTACCATCAGACTGGACTGTTCATATGCTTATAACAAAAGTTTGCAAAAGCCCCATTCTTGATTTAAGATTTTAAAAAAAATGAGACAGAAACAAACCAGAATCAGATGGCCCATGCTACCTTATTTTGGGATAGAACTTATAACATGTATTAGAGTCCCTCTACGCAGGTATCGCTCGTCGGTAAATGCAGACTCGTAATTCAGACTCGTTAATTTTGATATTTTGTAATTTTTTTCATCCATAAGTAAGCCGGGCTGTATCATGGCCGATATGACCGTCACATTTTGATAACCCCTCCACTGCCCCCTTATTTTACAAGAGTGGGATAGCATTGTGCCATAAATGCACAACTTGCAATTAATCTTTGCTAGCGAAAACCTTGAGATTAGGGAAAAGTAGACAGCTCTCTTTTTCCATTAATCATGATTGTGCGGTTACGGAGTGACGACAATGTGTCTCAGCTTTGAGAAAACACAATATTTTCGCTCGTATAAGAAGCTCAATCAGAGCTGTGAATCCAGATATTTGCTCCTCTCTCCTTCTCTCTCTCTCTCTCTCTCTCTCTCTCTCTCTCTCTCTCTCTCTCTCTCTCTCTCTCTCTCTCTCTCTCTCTCTCTCTCTCTCTCTCCTCTTATTTGAAAGCATACGTCAAAAAAGGTCAAAGGTAGGGTCAAAAGTCTAACGTGGTAGCCCTTTCTTCTTCTATCCTTGTCTAACGCACGCGTACGCTTCAAAAGATATCAGTGAATAGGGAGAGAGAGAGAGAGAGAGAGAGAGAGAGAAGACCATTTCCTGGATCCGCCTATTTGTATAAGCTCTCGTTCGAGTTTTTCTCATTTTCTTTCTGAATGCTGCATTTTACGGCGCCGAGTTTGCTCTCTCTCCCCGTAACGAAATGAAGCTTTAAGTAAGAAACATAATAGTTCGCAGAAGAAAGCAAGATCTTGGGAAAAATCCATAAATGTACGGTATAAAAGTAACGAAGCTTTAACAAGAAATTTCGCTGAAACGGACCCGGCTGATTCGAAGGGCCCTGTCTCTAGTGGAAGGGCTCGGTTTCGGTTTTCGGTCCTCAAAAAGAAATACCCCGCGGATTCGTCTCGGGGACCCTACTGATGAAAACGCCCTTAACCCTTTCAATTCCGCCCGAGTAGATTCGTTTAAAACTCGATCCGCCTCATAAGAAGTACGATTTAAATTTTTTTATTGGGAAAGCTATACCCCAAATGGTATTGTATAACATTAGCAAAATAATTTTTCTTCGAACGCCTTCAACTATCGGGGTATGCAAAATCAGTACTGTATAGACGTATAGTACTGTAATATTTAACTACCCATTTCATTACTGCGTGCGATCGTGGTTGATTTGTTTCGGTAACCTGATGGTCGAAAAAGGGCTACAAATCCTGAAAACCTCTTCGTTCCTTAAGCTACGCCACTGTATAGGCTGTCCCAAGAATGATTGGACTTGACAACTGTATAAAGCTTTGAATGAAAACATCAGCTTCCATCCTCAGATAGAGCAACCTGATTGGTTAGGAGCCGTAAGAAGCTGATGTTTTCATGAAAACCATAGAAGTGTCTAATCCAATCTTTTCTGGGACAAGCTATAACTGTGGAAACTAAATACGAGGTTTTTCTTTACTTAAAAGTCGTGGTTTTACTGCTGCAGGCTCACTGCTCGTGCCTTCTACAGTATACACTCATCTGCACTGTAGCGAAACTTTTTAGGAGCGCTTTGGAGAATGTAGTTTGTCAATGTAAACAAATGGAAAAATTGAGTTATTACCTTCCGACTATTAGGGTGCTCCAACTGCTCCACCGTCGGTAGCGTTCTAGAATTCAACCATTTGATGCATCCATGCAAAAAAGATTACATTATTCTATGATGTAGTATATCTATGTATATTGAAAAGTGCTGCTATTCGTAATCTTTTTTGCATGGATGCAGTAAATGGTTGAATTCTAGAACGGTACCGTCGCGTCCAATGCAAATCAAACGGAAGATGTTAGTTCAACCTTCCGACCACCAGGGGGCGGCATTTGCCGCTTTTCTAACATTGAATTTCGCTTTTGTGTAGATACGTATACTGCGGTGCTCCCAGATCCATGCTTATGTACATACAATTTTGGCATTTGTACTTCTCTATCGCCCATTTGAAAAGCAAAAAAACAACAAAAAAAACAACAACAACCAAAAAAAAAAAACAAAACAAAACAAAACAAAAAACAGAAAAATAGAGAGGAAACATTTAGAAAAGAACGAAGGTTCGGATTGAAGTCACGTGATAGCCCCTCCCTCCGGATCTCGATTGAATATTGTTCTCATCGTAATCTTCTTGGCGCTTTGTAAGTACTATCGACGAATTAAAGATTGTCAGGTTATAGGACATTTCGTCAACGACTTTTTGTCCGGATACAAATTCGTCCAGGCGTTTTACGTCCACGCATGTATTAAGGTAAGAAAAGATAGGTCCATGCGTTTAATTTTGGTCCATCTGTTTGATTTTACTGAACATTTAAACTTTTTGACAACAGTTATTAACATGTATGAAAAATAATCATACTGCAAGGAAAATAATTTATGGAAACATTGAAAATAAGAAAATGGAAGGTAGATGGAGGTGCTGCTAAACTTCATTTTTCTGAAGAACTTCATTTTCGTGTGGAGTAATTCTTGTCTTTACCGATGTCATTCTATTTTTTCTTTATTTTTTTCCAAATTTTCTGTTGCCAACATTTGTTTAATATATCACAATTTTTGTAAAACCCACAGCTGCCGCTCATAAGGCTCCCAAGGAATGATCATGTGAGTTTTATTGTCAAAAATTATACCAAAATTATGATGTTTCCCCATTTTGGCAATATTTCCTGTGTGGAGTTGGTGTTTTTATTTGGACCAATAAACTTTGGACATTATTTACTAAGTGGACCAACATGTTGCTGCCGAAAAAACGCAGTGACGTAAACAGTTGGACGAAACATGCGCGCGGAAAAAAAGTCGTTGACGAAATGTCCTCAAACCGATTGTCACGAGATTTCAAAAATTTGCAGTTATGAGAGTGAGTCGGGGACTGATCTGCAACGGCTGTTCCGCCGTACCCGCACTGACCTCTCACCTGCAAGGTGTAAGGAGTAGGAAGAGTGGCCGAACCAGAACCTTGAAGGCGAAATTTAGCTGGTGAAAATCTCACGACAATCTTTGATTCGTCGATAGTACATGAAAACTAAGCAGAGGCGTCGCGTGCATTTGGCAACATTGTATTTCGTCCATTTAAACCCGAGGAAAATTTAAAACTATGGGGAGGTGGCACAGTGCACTCTCTCGGATCAATATTTCATACGGATTCAAATGGACAAAATACAGCGTTGCCGGATGTTACACGACGCCACTGAAATAAAGCATTAAAATAAACTGTAGGGAACACCCTACGAGCTCTTTCTCCCTCCATTTTTATCTGGAGGGGACCCCCAGACCTCCCTTAAAAATTCTGGGGGAGACCCCCAGACCCCCCTTTAGTATTCTGGGGAAGACCTCCACGCCCTAAATTGATTTTTTAAACGGTCTGAAGGATTATTTTGCGGAACTATGAGGGGTTAATTTTACTGTGGGCTGATGGTAGAATGTTGTAACAAGTTTTCTTCCAAATCCAAAGATCAAATATTCAAATATTCAAATTTTTTCCTCTTTTGACCCATTTTCCCATTGATTTTAATGGAAACCATTTTTCATCCATAACTAACCTAAAAATTAAAATTTCAAAAAAACAAAAAAAGTCCCTCTAGGGAATGTTAAAATCAACATCTCTGCAAAATTTGGATGCATATGGATCAATAGTTCAAAAGTTATGCTAAGTTTCACGTTCATGACTACAGACAGAGAGACAGACGCCACAGAAATTGTGTACATTTACTCCTCTCTACCACATATGGTTAATAAATATTGAAATATCATGGATGGATGTTCTTCAGGATAGTATTAGGCATGATAAGAGCCAATTATTTTATAATTATCATGATTGACTTAGTCGCAGCGGGCCAAGTATCGAAACAAAATGCATCAAAAATCTCTGCGCCATTGCAATACTTTCTCAATTTTTCTAATTTCATTAGAGTGAGAAAGTAAAAATGGAATTTGTTAGTGGTGCAACCACTTGTATATCGACGCTGTACAAAAATTTTGCCCGATTTTCACTATTCATTACATGAATTTTAAATACCTATTTCTTATACCTATTGGTGAAACTTTTTCCCGAGATTTGAGAAATCGGAAACAAAACTTTTTGCGTCTAGGCGGTTTCAAGAGTCCCTAGTCTTTTAAGTCAGTTAGGCTTGCGGGGAGGATTCGGATCTGGGACAAAACTGCTGCGGCTAGCTTGGACTAGTTTTAAATCAAATTGTAATACTAAACTTGGCTCTCTTTCTGATAGAGTTGCGCTCCAAACTCTCTAGTTTACAATGCTTTTTCCGGCAAACTTTGCCGCGCGGTCGGAGTGAATTCCGTCTCTCGGACGATTTTTCCACGAAAATGAGTTCAGCTGCTGAAAACTTCACAGTTAATTAAAACGGAACGTAGCATCGGTTGGCAACAGACTTCTCAGACTTCATGGCCGGTCGGTATGAAATTGTACACAAAAAATTAGTTTGTTTTCCACGATATTAGAGCAGCGGTCGTAGGGACAGTGTTGCCAGATCGAGGATAAAAAGCCGTATCGTCACCCATTTAAATCAGTGTCAAAAGTACGGCTTTTTCACCCCTCTGGCAACACTGCGTAGGGAACGACGGAAGAACAAAAAACAGCAGATCGAGCTTGGTTTTTTAGGTGAACAGAAGTTGAGGGGGTACGTTGGAGGGGGGGAGGGAGGAAAAACATGGCGAACTTCCCAACGAAAACTATTCTCATTCAAAAGTTTTGACGCGCCTTTTACGAATTGTTGTGCATTTCCCGCAACCACAGGAGCACACAACATAGCTCCTATCACATTGTACAATAGGGACCGAGGCGGATCCGAGAATTTGTCCTTCTCTCTCTCCCCCACCCCATCCTCTCCCAGTTTTCTCTCTCTCTCTCTCTCTCTCTCTCTCTCTCTCTCTCTCTCTCTCTCTCTCTCTCTCCGCTCATTTGAACGGTTGCGTTAAGAAAGGATATAGTTACTGGACCGTCAAAGTCACGAGATGACCCTCGGTCGTTTTCTTACTCATCTCTGAATAATGGACAGAGAGAAAGAAGAACAAATTCCTAGGGATCCCGTTTCTGATTATAGGACGAGGGATATTAATATTGACTCATCAAAGAATATTTGTTTAGATTTGAAGTTAGGTTTCATTTCGGCTTAATGCCGCCGGATTTTTTCGCATAAATGACTACATTTACATAAAATAGGCGGATACTATCCGAAGAATAGGAACACTGCATTCCGTAGTCAAACATTGAAAAACGATAGATCAATTCATACCTTACTCCCCGTTTGTTAGCAGGGACAAAGATACCTAGGCAGGCATGGTCATGGTATATGCAATACTCAGCGTACTCTACTGCCCACTCTGGGTCAGGAAGTATATATACCAACCTATCTTCGTGCCTGCTATGATTTTACGCACGCACGCACAATGCATAACTATGGCTATTTCAGCATCGTTTTATTATGACAGTATAGATTTATAGAATCTCATGATTTTTTTCATGGTATACTCGTAAATTAACTGGACTGAGCAAAACTTTGATTTTTGCCTATCCTTGAAATTTTGATATTTCTTACAACAACATAATTAAGAGCTGCATTAAAAAGAGCTCGTTATACAGCTGTCAATCGCTGAAACTTGATCGAATGTCTTCACTACACTGAGCTTTCTAACGAAAAACCGCACCCAGAATGAAAGCCAGCAGCGGCTCGTGTAATCTGACCACAGTGCTATTTTAACATTTAAATCTATGCAAAAATATCGATTCTTAGCGCCTCACCAAAGAATCGACTATTTAACATAGATTTAAACTTTAAATGGAAGGAATCCATCGTTGCTACATTTCAAGCTCCGCTACGGATAAAACCCCATTCTCAGTTCTCGAAATAATGTCAAACTCTACTGAAATGGGTCTGTTGCAAACTTTTGCTACAACGATTGAGAGTGTTTAATCTAATGTAAAATCGTCTGAAAAGTCCAATAGTGGCATCAGAAAGCCACGAAATGAGATAATAAACTCACAAGAAGCGTTTAATGAAATCAAAGATGGCGGCAAAATATCGAGCAATCCGTATGCATGCACCACGAACATTCAAGGATAGCCAACCTCACAACATCGATCACAACCAATCACAACGTAAACAAACACATAACCTCTACCTCCAATGAGGTTGTAAACGTTGGCAATCCTTGGATGATCACGGTGCATACATTCAGATTCCTCGATATTTTGCCGCCATCTTGGATTTCAATAAACGCCTCTTGTGAGTTTATTATTGTATTTCATGACTTAATGATGCCACCAATGGACTTTTCAGGCGATTTTACATTGGAATAATAACTTTTTATCGTTGTAGCAAAAGTTTGCAACAGACCCATTGCGCGTTTTTCCCCTATCAAATTAGTTTTTTTCATAAGACGAGTTGTGGTCGTTTTAGGAGCTGCACTAAAAGACGAGGACTTATAAAACATCAGATTTGCTCTTAAATAAATATCCTAATCATATGATAGTGCTGATTTCTTTGAAATAGCAAGCCCGGTCTTCATATACACTCTCCCTGTAGTTAAATGGCTTCAATTAAAGTGAAACGCTTTCATCACCTGATGCAATAAAAAGGGAAAAGAGGCTGTAAAATATTACAAAATAAAAGCCGACGGATGGACGCCAGCCGCCAGCGCCACCATCACGAGAGAGCACTGGCGCAACCAGGATATCTTTCATCTCTCTCATTTCCCATTTGAATGTACAAGTAGGAAAAGGACAGAAAGAGGGGGTTTTATCCCATTGCCCATCCTTGTCTAACATACGTTTTTTAATGGAGAAAAGAGAGAGATGAAGAAACTCTCGGTGCGCTACTGATCACGAGAGAGCATTGCGATACTTACACTATTAAAACTTTGCGTTTGAAAGTCTTGTCCAGTTCCACTTCTTATCGCCTTCAACGAATATAGGTATGCTTCGAGTGAGAAGGGAATGACGAACAAGTTGCATACTCGGAAAATTGACGGCATTTTTACGACCGGTTGTGGGTCGATCATCACCTTGCACCCATATATAGTAATAAGTTCTGCAATTCGTTTACTAAGTATACGGTTTTTTATTTTTTATAGAAGTTTTCCCTCGGCTCGGCACTTTATTATAAACTTTTTTAGACTAACTTTTACTTGAAGTTGTCGATAAGTAACGTGAGTTCGGCGTTGCCTGATCTACACTGACAAGGGGAGGCTCAGAAGTCGCCGCCTCCGATTTTGAAAACAATTGCACGAAAATGTAGCCAAAGTAAAACTATTAGACCCGTGTTTCTCACTTTTTGCCAATGGGCCTTCCTAAAGCGACAGGAATTTTTTGAAAGTTGCCGAAATTCACGTAAATATTCGGAACGCTCTCCGCTCCGGTGTTCAACGTGAATTTCGGCAACTTTTAAAAAATTCCTGACGCTTTAGGAAGGCCCATTGGAAAAAAGTGAGAAACATGGGTCTAATAGTTTTACTTTAGCTACATTTTCGTACAATTGTTTTCAAAATCGGAGGCGGCGACTTCTGAGCCTCCCCTTGTGAGATAATTATTTTTTTTTTTTTAAATCCAATGTGTATTTCGTTTGTGTTAAAGAAACTGCACAGTGAAATATTGACTAAGGGAAAATTCCTTTAACCCAAAGAAAATGTCTACTGCAACAAGTAAAAAATTCCTTGATGTGACAGTGAGTCTTCTTCATACAACAGAATTTTACTTCGCACAAGGAAAACTGTCACAAATAAACGTGTTCCCTTGTTTTTAAAGATGTGATTTCTCTCAGTGAATTCTCATTTCTATTATTTCTTAGGTGGGGTAACCACGGTAACTATTGGTATTTTAAAATATGTTCATAAATTCTTTGTGATCCTTTTACTTTTGATTGAAAGATTTTGACAACTAATTGAAATGCGTTATACGCCGGAGCTGGGTCATTTTACGCATGTATATTTAAATATTTGAACCATTTGATGCTCATTCAGCTTTTCTTGTAACTCGGAATACTCGTATAAATGTGCTTTCAAGCGGCCGCAAAAGTCGAATTTCACCCTTGAATGAACTGCCTCTCGTTACGCTAACGTGAGCGTATTTTCACTACAGTGATCATTTCAAAAAGCTCCAACGGAACTTTCATTTAAGCTTGCAAAGAGTAAACTTGCACCTTATTAAAAAAAAAAGTACGTTTTTTGGATGAGTTAAAAACAAGCAATCAAATGAATGAAACGAAAGAACACAAACAAACAAACAAACAAACAAAAGAACAAGGGAATTACAAGCAAATGACTAGGTTTATAAAATCGTTGAATTTTTTCATTCTTTCCTAAACTCTCTCATTATTTTCATAATACTCATCATTGCTGTCTTGAACGACTGCAAGAGACTGTTGCGATTACAAGAGCACCAAATTTTTCTGAAAAAATATATTTTCAGACAAGAATGGGTCTGTTGCACACTTTTGCTACAGCGATATGGAGGGTTGTTTCTAGTGTAAAATCGCGCAAAAATCACATTGGAAGCATCAAACAGTCATAAAATCCACTCGTAAACCCGCAAAAGGCGTTTTTAGAAATTCCAAGATGGCGGGCGAAGTGGCGAGCCAGCCTGCATGCATCCACCACGAGTAGCGGTGGACCGCGCGGCACATTCAAATAATAATGGCCGCCTGTCATCACAGCTGGCTTCATGAACAACGAAAATGTAAACACTGAAGACGTCTGCTTGGATTTCAACGTACATTACCTTATTTTTCGTGTTTTTTTGTTAATCTTTCTCAAATTCAATTAGATTAAAACTGTGTTTTTATTTCTTTACCTCACTGATTAATTTGTTTGCCGTCCACCGGCTCCAAGTATGATTCCAACTTCAATCATCATCCTTGGAAGTTCTGTGTGTTTTTGTCTCGTTTTGATAATTTTTCGACACAAATATCGGCTCCTTTACCTTTCAAAACCTACTGTGAGGAGTGTAAACTCTTTTACAAGCTCTCAGCGAAATTTCTGCGGTTCAAAAGTGCCTATGATTCTTAACTGGTTGGAGACCAAAATGTTGTTCTGTGGTCATTGCTCAGTGAAGTTCAGATTAAATCATAATCATACCATTCATTCAGTCTCCTCTCCTTTCAAGTTTTTGATTGCAATCTGTGTCTGTATTAGTGTGCCTGCACTTTTTGTTAAACCTCAGGTGTGTGGATTTGTTCCCATTTCTATGCGTTAGCCCCTGATTTGAACGTTTGGAGAGAAATTTTGTGCAGTTAGTCTGTAAATTTGAGATTGACTAAAACAGTTTCCTCTTTCTCTGATTGTTTGTTTGAAATCCGTGGCTAGTCATGAATCTTTTCTCTCGCCTCAAGTGTGTTGAGTTGTTTAACTCTCACCAGTAGCTTGTGTCAGAGAAAAGTTTTATTAGCAGTTGCGGAAATCGTCAGAGCTCTGCTGTTTAGACTAGCAGAATGTTTGTAACCGCGGAGGCAAGGTAAGTAGGAGCTAGGTAAGCACCTTTTCTGCACTATTTTCACAATTTGTAAGCCCAATTTAAATGTAAAGTGTGTCTCAAAGCTCTTCAAATTAGCAGTCAATTTTCAAAGCATTGATACGTAAGTACGAATAGTAGAAGTTTGTCAGAGCATCACTCGCGCTTAAGGTCTTTTCAAGTTGCTGGAGTGACCAATTTTGATTTTATGAGCTGGGTTACATTGAAAGTGTCACTGATTGAATTTACTAAGGGTGCAATTCAGAGGCTTCACGGATATCACGTTGACTTGGCTTGGATTTGAACAACTATCCTTCACATTCAATAAGCAATTCAGAACTATGCCTTGAACCGAAATGCCTTGAGATTTCTTAAGGAAGTTTCGAAGGATTTTCAAGCAAGAACTGACTCAAATTGGCAATTCAGATATGCTTTAAAATCACACAGTTTGCCATTCATAAAGAGTGTCAAGGAGATAATTTCCAGTTAACATGTCAGCTACTCTGAGCTAAACTTGAGATTGCTCAAGAATTGCTGATTGACGTTGAGTGTCTTTGAGTTGTAACTTTTCTCACAGGGCTGGACTCCCAACCAAGTCAGTGAGATTTCGAATGAAGTCTCTGAATTGAATCCTTAGAGTATCAGCGGTCCTCCGCAGCGTAGTAAGTAGTTGATTCCATTCAATTTTTCTGGCTCTTTACATCAGCCTGGAAAAATTGCTATCATTAGGTACCTATAATATACCCAATTTTTGACTGAGTCTGGGCTCTTGAAGGGCATCAATTGTCTCTTAACCGGTGCTGTCTGACCCACAAATTATTAAATAGTCGCCTCGATGGCTGTTCCCATTCCTTCCAAAACTTTCTGGTAAAATTTCATTAAGCAAGAGACGCACTTCGTTAGGAACTACCAAAATGTGACACGGGCCCACAGTTTTTGGGGCCTGAAAGCAAATTATTTTGCGTTACTCAAACCTTTGAGAAAAGTCAAGGAGCCGCACAGACCTGCATCTGAAAAACTGGAGGCTGTCATCTGGTTCCGAGACCCTCAAAAGCATTAAGCTAATCATAAAGTGATAAATAGGTGAGCACATTTAAATGATCTATTTTTGAACTGATAAAGGTACGATGGTGATCAGGTTTTGTGAGGCCGAGTGACACTTAATTTAGAAAAAAGGTAGACGCGCCGAGCAAAATCTGACACTGTGCCCCTCAATTTCCTGCATTTCTCCTCCTGATCGATTGATAGTTCATTATTTCTGGCCCCTTTGTGCGCTTACCTCTTTCGGAGGTCTTTTGTGACACGTAATTCAGGAAAAAGGTTTTTTTTTATGATTAATTTTTACTCAAGCTTTTAATCTTACAAGCTCACCTTTTTATCACTTAATGATTAGATCAATGCCTTTTAATCTCAAGACCTTAATCTCAAGAGACCTTAATCTCAAAATTATATGAAAAATTAAATGAAATATAAATTTTTGTACGGAGAGATTAAGAGAGCTTGTAAGATTAAAAGCTTGAGTAAAAATTAATCATAAAAAAAAAAAACCTTTTTCCTGAATTATGTGTCACAAAAGACCTCCGAAAGAGGTAAGCGCACAAAGGGGCCAGAAATAATGAACTATCAATCGATCAGGAGGAGAAATGCAGGAAATTGAGGGGCACAGTGTCAGATTTTGCTCGGCGCGTCTACCTTTTTTCTAAATTAAGTGTCACTCGGCCTCACAAAACCTGATCACCATCGTACCTTTATCAGTTCAAAAATAGATCATTTAAATGTGCTCACCTATTTATCACTTTATGATTAGCTTAATGCTTTTGAGGGTCTCGGAACCAGATGACAGCCTCCAGTTTTTCAGATGCAGGTCTGTGCGGCTCCTTGACTTTTCTCAAAGGTTTGAGTAACGCAAAATAATTTGCTTTCAGGCCCCAAAAACTGTGGGCCCGTGTCACATTTTGGTAGTTCCTAACGAAGTGCGTCTCTTGCTTAATGAAATTTTACCAGAAAGTTTTGGAAGGAATGGGAACAGCCATCGAGGCGACTATTTAATAATTTGTGGGTCAGACAGCACCGGTTAAGAGACAATTGATGCCCTTCAAGAGCCCAGACTCAGTCAAAAATTGGGTATATTATAGGTACCTAATGATAGCAATTTTTCCAGGCTGATGTAAAGAGCCAGAAAAATTGAATGGAATCAACTACTTACTACGCTGCGGAGGACCGCTGATACTCTAAGGATTCAAT
Source organism: Trialeurodes vaporariorum (assembly GCA_011764245.1). Taxonomy (NCBI): domain Eukaryota; kingdom Metazoa; phylum Arthropoda; class Insecta; order Hemiptera; family Aleyrodidae; genus Trialeurodes; species Trialeurodes vaporariorum. The sequence goes on from VMOF01000001.1 coordinate 6,220,345, forward strand.
TCAGAGACTTCATTCGAAATCTCACTGACTTGGTTGGGAGTCCAGCCCTGTGAGAAAAGTTACAACTCAAAGACACTCAACGTCAATCAGCAATTCTTGAGCAATCTCAAGTTTAGCTCAGAGTAGCTGACATGTTAACTGGAAATTATCTCCTTGACACTCTTTATGAATGGCAAACTGTGTGATTTTTAAAACATATCTGAATTGCCAATTTGAGTCAGTTCTTGCTTGAAAATCCTTCGAAACTTCCTTAAGAAATCTCAAGGCATTTCGGTTCAAGGCATAGTTCTGAATTGCTTATTGAATGTGAAGGATAGTTGTTCAAATCCAAGCCAAGTCAACGTGATATCCGTGAAGCCTCTGAATTGCACCCTTAGTAAATTCAATCAGTGACACTTTCAATGTAACCCAGCTCATAAAATCAAAATTGCTCACTCCAGCAACTTGAAAAGACCTTAAGCGCGAGTGATGCTCTGACAAACTTCTACTATTCGTACTTACGTATCAATGCTTTGAAAATTGACTGCTAATTTGAAGAGCTTTGAGACACACTTTACATTTAAATTGGGCTTACAAATTGTGAAAATAGTGCAGAAAAGGTGCTTACCTAGCTCCTACTTACCTTGCCTCCGCGGTTACAAACATTCTGCTAGTCTAAACAGCAGAGCTCTGACGATTTCCGCAACTGCTAATAAAACTTTTCTCTGACACAAGCTACTGGTGAGAGTTAAACAACTCAACACACTTGAGGCGAGAGAAAAGATTCATGACTAGCCACGGATTTCAAACAAACAATCAGAGAAAGAGGAAACTGTTTTAGTCAATCTCAAATTTACAGACTAACTGCACAAAATTTCTCTCCAAACGTTCAAATCAGGGGCTAACGCATAGAAATGGGAACAAATCCACACACCTGAGGTTTAACAAAAAGTGCAGGCACACTAATACAGACACAGATTGCAATCAAAAACTTGAAAGGAGAGGAGACTGAATGAATGGTATGATTATGATTTAATCTGAACTTCACTGAGCAATGACCACAGAACAACATTTTGGTCTCCAACCAGTTAAGAATCATAGAGGCACTTTTGAACCGCAGAAATTTCGCTGAGAGCTTGTAAAAGAGTTTACACTCCTCACAGTAGGTTTTGAAAGGTAAAGGAGCCGATATTTGTGTCGAAAAATTATCAAAACGAGACAAAAACACACAGAACTTCCAAGGATGATGATTGAAGTTGGAATCATACTTGGAGCCGGTGGACGGCAAACAAATTAATCAGTGAGGTAAAGAAATAAAAACACAGTTTTAATCTAATTGAATTTGAGAAAGATTAACAAAAAAACACGAAAAATAAGGTAATGTACGTTGAAATCCAAGCAGACGTCTTCAGTGTTTACATTTTCGTTGTTCATGAAGCCAGCTGTGATGACAGGCGGCCATTATTATTTGAATGTGCCGCGCGGTCCACCGCTACTCGTGGTGGATGCATGCAGGCTGGCTCGCCACTTCGCCCGCCATCTTGGAATTTCTAAAAACGCCTTTTGCGGGTTTACGAGTGGATTTTATGACTGTTTGATGCTTCCAATGTGATTTTTGCGCGATTTTACACTAGAAACAACCCTCCATATCGCTGTAGCAAAAGTGTGCAACAGACCCATTGTTTTGTTTCCTTTTTATTTTTCAATTATACGGTAAAAAAATAATTTTCCAATTTGATGCTTTGGGGTTTTATGAAAGCTGTAGACTTCATTTCAAAATGTTTTCGGATAAATCATCGAGATTTGCCCGAGAATCAGGGGCGTTTGATAAATGCGGCAATAATTGATAATTTTATTGATTTGATTTACGACCAAAAATCAGCAAGTTGAAAACAACTAGAGCTAAAATCATTGTTTGAATTTAAGGCCTCCTAGAGTAGAGCTCGTTTCAGAAGCGGAGGCGCACCTAAACCATAATCTTTGACCAAGTTTTTTTAATTTTCATTCCTTCGAATCAAAACAAAACGTGCCTCCGACTTAAATTTTTTTGATTTTAAAGCGGTTCACAATGAAAAACCAACGCTCAGATTCATTTTTATCCATTTTTATTTCATAAAATGAGAAATAATGTTGATGGATTCCAAAGATTATCGGTCTAGGTGCTGAAAGGACCTCTAATTTCACGGATCTAAATTACATCCCACAAGTAAGGTTAGCTGGAAATTTAATTAAAGAGTCAACAAATAAACTTTGGTATTTATTGCGCGCGAACATGTCCCAGTAATTTTAGTTTTCTAATTTTTGGGTCCTCAAATGTAGGTCTTTATGGGCCACAGACGAGCAGTGGATAAAAAGGAAGTTATTTCCGGACATGGAAATAAGTATCTAGTTATTTTCTTGTTCTAAAAACTGTTTAGTATGGATGTTGTCTTGCAAATACCGTGATAATTGACTCACTTGTAAAGAAATGAATTATTTCACATATTTTCAAGTTATCTTGCTATTTTCTTCACAATCTTGATTTTTATTCGTAAACTTATGTCTGGGAAATGCCGTGTTTCCATGTATACATTGTACACTGTGCGGTGGAGAGGCTTTCTGAAAATCAAACGTCGGATACGTAGAAACTGAAACTAGATGAAATGTCATTTTCAATGAGTTTTGTTTTATGTGGGTAGATGTTTATTCATTTTTCTGCAAATCTTTTGAATTTTCACATATCTCTTCCAAGTGCCGATTTTTTTTTTTTTTTCTAAGCTTTCGTGTGCTCGGTACTGTTTCCACCTTTCTCTCGGCTCTATAGAGACAAGTAAGTGTGAAAAGCAGACTATAAAAGTCATTTCACTCAAGTGTGCCGAGACGCGGAGAGGGAAGTCACGCTGAGACGTGTAGTAGACACGTCGGCTCGCTCAGGCAAAGTTGCCTACAATTTCATCCTGTAAAAATGACCAGTCCATTATTTTTCCTATAGTCGCAATGTTTAAAAAAAAAACAAAACAAAACAAAAAAAAAGAAAAAAAAAACTTTCAAACAAGACAGTTTTTGTTCTGAGGCATCACATGCTCGACCCCAAGATCACGTGGGCACTTGTGGATGGGAACACACACTGATGAAAAAGTCGACATTCTACGTCGATTGGTCCATTCTACAGTTTGAGTTTGATTGGTTGTAGAATTTGATGACATATAGCCTTTTTACCAGCTACCTCTGAAAGTGCAAAAAAAAAATGGTTTTCATATCCTTTTGATTAAGAGTGCGACTAATTACATGGCTTGGATTTGATAACCGGGTGCTTTATTATTAACTAATCGACGTAGATACAACGCGAGGTAAGGAGGCAACCAGTGCAGTGGCGGCTCGTGCAATTTGGCAACAATGGCATTCCCCCATTTGATTCTATGTAAAACAATCGATTCGATAGTTAAGCAGCGCTTCACCAGAATTCGATTGTTTAACATTGAGTCAAATGGAGGAAAAACATTGTTGCCAGATCACTCAACGTTGATGTCTCCGCTAGGAATTTTGTTTTTAAATCGCACACAATAATATGGCCTCTTTTATTTTGTCGAAAGCAACAACAAACACGATGGGATGAGATGACCACTGACCAGTTCAGCAGTTACTATAAGTAGAACTATTTCTAGCAGCGCAGCGCGGTACGGTGCGCCTTCGAACACAAGGCCGAACCGAGGACATAGGTGCTAGTTAAGTTGCCTAACTACTAGGCGGATCTTAGCGTCTCGAGAACGTTGGCGCTGCTGCGGAGCGCGTTACTATATAGCAAATTCCACTAACACATTTTTCAATGTCCTTTGTGCCATTTTCATTCCTCGAATTTGGCTTTTCATATAATTGCAATTTTCTTCTGTGATTTCAAGGTACATGCCTGAAAAAATTGACCTAAGCCAGTGTCCAAAGAATTTATTCATAATACATTCAGACTAATGTCTGATGTCCGATGGACGCAGAATGCAATTCAGAAACATGAATTTTTCTTCATTCTAACCCATGTAAAATAATCGATTCTTGGTGAAGCATTGTATCTCCAAGAATCGATTTTTTACATACGTTTAATTGGAAACGAGTTGCCACATTGATCAAGCCGCCACTACAGAGACCCTAATGTAACCTCCAGACTAAATGAAAGAAACTGTATTGGCCAAAAAATGTCAAATCTTGGTGAAACCCTTTCATATACTCTGGCTTCATACTGAATCGATATTTCTGGAAAATGCAACAATAATTTCCAAAAATTGTCGAAATATTGTGAACTAAACGATTGGAGTTTGCAATGAAAACAATCTCAGACCCGGCAATGTTGCTCTGAATGTTTAAACCGCTTTGAGTGATTGAGCGTTTAATTTATTTGACCAGCCTAAAGGGATGGAGATATATTAGTGTTGCCAATGCCAGTGTCACGAAGGCTTCAGGCCGTACCTTGTCCCTCACAAATCATCGCAACAAAAAGGGATTTCAATACGGGACCTGGCTGGCAACCTCGAAAAAGATTCAGGCGGGTAAAGGGACGCGCAGCGCAGCTATAGAGTTTCGTGTTATCCTGTTGAGTGTTGAGTGTTGCTTGAGCCACCATTCACCGTTCACCGCTTGCTGTTTTCGGGAACATTTGTCAACCGATGGCGAGGCATCGGGCTGAGGGACTCAGGGACTGAGCCTACCCCCAGCGCAAACGCCCCCCCCCTCCGTCCCTCCAACCCGCTCGCGACAACCCACATTTCACCCCCACAAAGTGCTCCTTAAAGACAGGAGCGCCGCACGGATTCTGTTTTTTTGGGCCTTGTCCAAACTTCAAATTGATTTCACTGGATGGCGCTCTATCTTATTAATACGGCCGAAGGACAACGCTGCCAATTGGCCAGATTTATGCAAAATAGAGTCCCTACATGTAGAGAGTTAAGACAAATGAAAACCATGGGCGCCGCCATTGGATGCGATTTTGCACATTTGTTTACATTCTGAGGGCCGCTGTTGTGTTTCGGTCCACTGCAAAGATTACAGTGCTGATGAGTTTCTAACTATGTAATCTTTCACTGATTTTGTTGATCGACATCTATTTACTCTTTGAAAGATTATTTTGGGATTTTTAGACATTCCAGGGGTGTATCATGATTGAAATTAACAGATTCATCGAAAATTAACTCTTTATCCGTAAAGCACCGTTGGTTAACCCTTCACTGCATGGTGTTCCACCGGTGGAACAAAGTTTTCAAACGCTCATATAAAATACAGGTTTTGAGATATGCCTTCGGCGCATGGTGTGTCAACGCGGGAGAAGGTATGTTTTGAGCTCACACAAAAAAAAAAAAAAAATGGCTGAAAGAAAACATCATGCAGTGAAGGGTACGTGATCGAAATCATGTCAGGGGGGAAACTTGCTCCCGTATCCAAACTGACCTCATTTTGATTATTTTTATAAAGTTTCCGGCATTGGCTTTTTGAAAAATCCAATTAAAGTAAAAAAAAAAAAAAAAAAAAAAAAATTGTTGAAAATTTAAAAAAATAAAAATAAAAAAAATTCCCGCCATTTCTTATGGTGTTATATCACTTGTAAAAAACGAGTAAAAAACAGAAAAAAGATAATTTTGACCGAAAAACCGTCAAATTATTTTTTTCACTATTTTTCCCATGTATTTGACCACCTAATACATTGAAAAATCCACATTTGCTTGAGAAAAAAAAAATCATGCAGTGAAGGGTTAACAACTGCGATTATAAACAAAAGTGCAAAATCGCATCCAATGGCGGCGTCCGTAGAGCCTAAAACTCATCGACCAATCAGAAGTTGACTACCCTCTTGTCTTAACTCTCTACATATAGGGACTCCAATGCAAAAATGTAAGGTATGCAGTCTGCATGACTGCGAGAAAATGAAAGCATATACATTCATCCAAAAGAAGATAGAATCGTTCTTCAAATAAGGAAATAATTAAGGTAATATGCAAGTTCTATTTTAAATATGTACAAATGTATATATGTGATCGTTATTAAAACATCCCCTAAAAGTGCACATTTCGTTAATGATGGGGATCTTGCAAACTTTTGCTATAGGGGATTGGAGAGTTAATTCTTGCATAAAAATCTGTAAAAATGACGATGATTAAAAAATCACGAAATTCACTCTCAGAATCGGGCTCAATGGCGGTTCAACGCAGGTATCATGGGATCATCATCCTATCTCAATGGGTCTGTTGCAAACTTTTGCTACAGCGCTATAGAGTGTGCAATCTAATGTAAAATCGCCTGAAAAGTCCAATGATGGCATCAGAAAGCAATGAAATGCAACAATAAACTCACAAAATGCGTTTAATGAAATCAAAGATGGCGGCAAAATATCGAGCAATCTGTATGCATGTACCACGAACATTCAAGGACAGCCAACCTCACAATATCCATCACAACCAATCACAACGTAAATAAACACATAACCTCTACCTGCCGTGAGGTTGTCAAAGTTGGCAATCCTTGGATGATCACGGTGCATACATTCAGATTGCTCGATATTTTGCCGCCATCTTAGATTTCGATAAACGCCTCTTGTGAGTTTAATATTGTATTTATTGACTTTATGATGCCACCAATAAACTTTTCAGGCGATTTTACACTGGAGTAAACACTTTTTATCGCTGTAGCAAAAGTTTGCAACAGACCCATTGAGACATATCTCTGTGTAGAGAAAGTGGCATATTATCTCCCCTGATATCTGCGTTGAGCTGCCATTACAACCTTGCCGTTACAGCAGTTATGTGAGTCTATATTACTGAATTTTAGACTTTCGCAGAGTGATTTTCGTGATTTGTGCTGGTTTTTACATCACATTGGACTATATTCATTTGCTCACAGCAAAAGTTAGCAAGAGCCCCATTACGAACACATTTTTCTCGTCACATCCGATCCCCGGAATTATGATTATCCGGATATTTCGATATCCGGATGGTGTCCGGTTAATCAAGGTTCCACTGTGTATATATATATATATATATATATATATATATATATATATATATATATATATATATATATATATATATATATATATATATATATATATATATATATATATATATATATATATATATATATATATATATATATATATATATATATATACAGGGTGTCCGGTAAGTCCCGGAACGGCTGCGCCATTTCTTTATTTACGCAGATAAAAAAACCAAACTTTGGGAATGTTCCTAGATAAATAAAAACTACTTTTTGGGGGGTTCAAACTTTTGGTCGCCCCTCCCGGGGGGGCGGGGGCGCCCCTAACTTTTTTTTTCAAATGGCAGCCCCTATCTTGTGATACCTCATTCGAAAGAAGGTAAAAAACTGAGCATTTTGGCGCAAACCGCATGTCGATATCTCTTTTAGTATTCGAGTTATCGAACTTCAAAATCTATGGAAACCCATTTTAAAAAAATCATAACTCTTATTCAGAAAGTAGCTATTTAAAAAACTAGGGGTCTAAACTACTCTACATAACAAGCTCTTTCCAGGGAAAAATACCTCTGCCCAAAAAAATTAACTTACAGTTATTGTTTTTTTTCCCGCCAAAATGCTTTAAAAAATTTTGGCGGGAAAAAAAACAATAACTGTAAGTTAATTTTTTTGGGCAGAGGTATTTTTCCCTGGAAAGAGCTTGTTATGTAGAGTAGTTTAGACCCCTAGTTTTTTAAATAGCGACTTTCTGAATAAGAGTTATGATTTTTTTAAAATGGGTTTCCATAGATTTTGAAGTTCGATATCTCGAATACTAAAAGAGATATCGACATGCGGTTTGCGCCAAAATGCTCAGTTTTTTACCTTCTTTCGAATGAGGTATCACAAGATAGGGGTTGCCATTTGAAAAAAAAAAGTTAGGGGCGCCCCCGCCCCCCCGGGAGGGGCGACCAAAATTTTGACCCCCCCAAAAAGTAGTTTTTATTTATCTAGAAACATTCCCAAAGTTTGGTTTTTTTATCTGCGTAAATAAAGAAATGGCGCAGCCGTTCCGGGACTTACCGGACACCCGGTATATATATATATATATATATATATATATATATATATATATATATATATATATATATATATATATATATATATATATATATATATATATATATATATATATATATATACTGTGTTTAAAAGAAGGCGTTGAAAGTCCTGTTGGTTCTCCGGCGTTCTCTTCTTTATCAATGAGACGTTGGAAGATAATGGAGAAGGGTAGTGAGATGAAATTATTAAGAGAGAAGGAAAAATTAGGGTATAGCTCTAAAGGTAATGAAAATAACAGGGGGTGACAACCTTTTATCTCAAGTTCTAATCCAAGCACAATTATTGAGAGGAGATAAAATTAAATTCAACAAATTAAGAGTAAAACTTTTGGAATCACGAGGTGTCTCTAGAGACTTGTCCTGATGGAAAGGGAAGCAGAGTTTCCGCCCCCGGTGTCACCGCCCCGAGTGACACTTTCAGACGCTCAGTAGATAGAGATTGTTAATCTGGCAGTCAAAAACTCAGCAAGTTGTAAATCAACTGTAAAATTATTGTTTAAATGTTTGAAAGCTTCCAGGATTCACAAAACACAACGATACAGATTGAAACCACCGGAATTCAAACAAAATGCATTAATGTAGGTATTTCTAGAAGTTTAAAAGGACAATTTTAAATGTTTTGTTGATCAGTTTTTTCCACTGCAGAGCTGGCGTCTTGCGTATAATTTATGGTTTTTTTTTTCAATTTACCGATGATTCCACCGATTACGAAAAGATTACCTAGTTCAGTTCAGTGTATGACTATAATGCACGAAAATACTCGCATCTGTATAATCTTTTCTCAACCGGTGGAGTCGTCGATGACTTTAAAAACCTTTCGGATATTTTAATAAATTAACAGCGTTTCCACTGATTATGAAAATATTACTGATGCTAGAATTTTCTTGCAGTATACAGTCATACACTGAACTGAACCGTGTAATCTTTTCTCCACCGGTGTAAAATCATCGGTGAATTGAAAAATGTCATTTAATATACGCAAAATGGCAGCTCTGGTCTACTGTGCGACGCCGCGCCGCTGATCCATATTCTAACCAATGGAGCTGTTGCAAACTTTTGCTACAGGCTTATTAATAGTTGATTGTGGGGTAATACCCTGTAAAAATAACGATTAGCGCAATAAAAAATCACGAAATCCACTCCTAAACTCACAAAATGCTTTTAAACGCGAGACCGTAATGGCGGCCGAGGCCGCGGTTTTCTTATGGCAATTGTGTGCTTCTTCTTCTTCTTGTGTGGTGTTGCGAGACTACCTCCTGTAGATGGCGCTGATTGAAGATAGGGAAACCCAATGCAAACCGCGGCCCCGGCCGCCATTACGGTCTCGCGTTTAAAAGCATTTTGTGAGTTTAGGAGTGGATTTCGTGATTTTTTAGTGCGCTAACCGTTATTTTTACAGGGTATTACCCCATTATCAACTATTAATAAGCCTGTAGCAAAAGTTTGCAACAGCTCCATTCCTAAAACCAGAGCGTCGCGAAGTGAAATGGTACGTTTGGCAACGTCTTTTACGACTGCTCTCTTCAAACCCCAACTTTTCCGCCTCAATTTCATTTGTGATTCTTTGCATTAGTCATGCAAATCCAATTTTCTCCTAGTTCAGCGTTCAGTCCAACTTCCAGAGACTTCCGTCGCAGATTTAAACTCTTTTTATAACATAAAAGAACTTACTGTCACAGAATCTTATACAAGTTGAAATCGTTGATCGATTTGTTTGTTACTTTTAACCTCTTTCTAGACCAGACTCTCTCATACTGTTCCAATGTAGAATGAACGTCTACGGTGAAAAGTGAACACATACCATAAAGTTTGTTTCCTTTTTCTCTGCGTGTACGACGATTCTGTGTTGATTCAATTACTTTCAACAATCCCGCGTGTTTTCCATTTGTATATACTGTTGTCTCAATACTTTGATATCCGTGGCTGCTAACTCATGAAGTATCGATCTATGTCAACGTCTCATCAGCATCGAGTTTTAAAGTTTGAAAAACAATGTCTTCCGAATACCCTGTTTCACCATGTTCGCTCTTTGAACTTTTAACGCTCTTACGCCCTCAATTGAAAATTCCTGATCACCATATGCAAATTACTTCGGACTACTTCGCGTCCTTTTAATCCAGAATATTCGTTTGTACAAATGCACAAATGTTTTTTGTTCTCTCTCGGGGATGTGGGCCGCGAAGCAATTAAACTTTCCGCTGATAAAAGCGTTTTAACGGCGGCAGAGCCGTAAAATGCGAAGGAGCAAAATTTACCCTGAGGGACGAAAAAAAAAATGTCCCTGTATAGAAAGGGGGCTGTTTTGCGGTGTGACATGGGACTCTCCGAACTCCGAAGCGGCTCGCAAAAAATGACGAGGAATTCTGTCGCCCTCTCCCTTATTTCATTCCGGTCAGCTATGTAGATGAAAATGTGTCCGTGAATTGATTACCTAATGACCAGAATAAACACACATGCTACTCTCCTCCTGCCCACCCCCGACTTTTTACTCCCTTTCCCTTCGTCGATTCGTCTCGGTTCTCCGGGAAGGTGAAGCGATGTCGATGTTGCCATGTTATGCAAAACAAAACAAAAAAACAAAAAAACGAAAAACAAAAAAAAAAAAAAAAAAACAAAAAAAAAACACAAAAAACTGAAAACAAGAAAGGAGAAGGAGAAAAGAGAGACAGGAAAAAAACAGATATTTCTTTTTTAATTTATTTATTTGCGAGAGACTAATAAAAATATACTGCACCTACTTACAATATATGAAGTAATACTAATTTTTGTCTATAACATTTACTTAACCAGTGGCACAGAGTGTAATTTGGCAACGTTGTACTGTGTCCAATTAAACCCTTGTTAAAAAGTCGAATGCGAAGGTGTTCTCCGAACACCCAATAGTTCGATCTATTCTTTGGGTTTAAATGGGCGGTCTGCAACGATGCCGAATTGCACGCTACGTCACTGTACCTAACTAACTATGAGGTAACATCTCTTATTATTGTTACCTTCTTTTGTCTAACAAATCGGGGGGGGGGGGGTGATTAAAGATAAATAAATAAATGAATAGATAAATAAATAAATAAAAAATAAATAAATATATACTTATGAGGACTTACTCGGAAGAAGGGCACATAATACAGTTGGTGTGTTCCATCTGGAAGAGGAGTTTTGCCATTTGAACCTATATATGCAATAAAATCGATTCTTATTGGTAAGGCGCAGCGCCTCGCCTAGAATCGATTATTTACACATGTTTAAATGGAGGGAACCTATAATTGCCAATTTGCGCGAGCCGCCACTACTTGTGTCATAAATGATGGCTCTAAACCCATGTGTTAGAAAAGGACAGAGGAAGGGGCAAAAGTCACGTGACTGCAGTGTTGCCAGATTGGGGTGAAAAAGCCGTATGTTTTCCATTGATTTAAATGGGGACGATACGGCTTTTTACCTCTGATCTGGCAACACTGCGTCCCTAAGGTGCTTTTAGTAACGTCATATGTTTTGTTAGATCACGCATGTTCAAATGGGCATAGCTAAAAAAGGACACATTCCTGGATTCGCTTTGTAGTGATTTTCATGAGAGGCTTTTTATTTCTGTTCAGGGACGAATTTTGACAGCAGCACTCTTCTAAACTAATGCTGCGGCTTGATGCAATTTTCATTTTAAAATCATTTTCAAATGGAAATATCATGTAATTGTTTAACAAGAGTATTCGTCGCTTATCGTGTCAACCAAAAATCAATTGTATCCATGCTACGCCGCGCGGTGCTCAGCATTTTGTTTTGACTGTCCCCACGGTAAAATTGTACATAGGAAACGATATCTAACCTCATGTGAATTCGAAATGACAGTGCATTTGCACTCAACAAGGTTTAAGCCTCTTCCACCATACTTTCAAAATGTTTAATTTACAAAATAGTTACTACTACTTATTCAAAAATTGACCTCCCTTTTAGTACCCCCTATAATGAAAAAAATGAGAATTTATTAGTTCCCCAATGAAGCTTATATATAAGAACCCAAGCTGGTACCAATTTTTACGAATATTTTTAAAAGTTATATGCCATTTTTTTTTTTTTTTTTTTTTTTTTTTTTTAGTTTTTTTTTTTTAGTTTTATTTCAAAGTTGGTGAAGTCTTGTACACAGTGTATTAGAAGGTAAAAAGTATTATTGTGAGCTCTCTAGAAAAAGCCCTGAAAAATTTGGCGAACAGTTTTGCAACCACCTGTATAGGATTGAATTTTTCGAGGTCACATACAGGTCACATTCCGAGGTCATTTTAGTGTTTTTAGCAATTTATCCTTTAATAATGTAGACGCGTAATTGCTGTGGCAAAGTTTTCAACAGACCTGTTGGTTTTGGAGTTAATCTTTGAAGCACCCTGTAAGATATTTCGTTTCATTCTCCGAAGTTTTTGTTCCACTATAGCCTTTGATATATGACCGAAACTGCGCCAAAACACGCCCTCAACCACTTCACTCTCCACCATTTAATTGTTAATTCTGAGCTATTAGAGCCTTAGGGGACCTTTCTTGGTTTCGTGTGTTGGAAATATCATCGCCACAAAAACGAATCTTGTGGCAAAAACTGTTTCGCACTTTCGACTTACAAGGAGAGGATACGAGTTGTGGATCACCGATTTGGTTCAAATTTAACATACATATAGTTCAGGAAAAATAAACGGACCCATATTTTGCCGTTTGCGCCAATGGGCAGTAGTTTCGTCAAAAAATTTTTTTGAAAATCGGAAAAAAATGGATAGAAAAATCGTGTTTTCCAAATTAACGCTGATATGCCTGAATTGCGACATCAGCACACACCTCGGATCGGTAGCCGAGTGGTACCGTTCTCGCCCGCCACACTCGACGTCCCGGGTTCGGACCTCGTTCTTGCCGCATACTTTTTGCGCACTCCATTTCTTTTTTGTTCTATTTCAATCGTTTACACATTTGCTCTCGAATATTCAGTGCATCTTTTTAGCATAGAATTAACGCAATAAGAAGGGAAACTTTTATAATTATAGGTAGCAGTTTCTAGCATTTTTTCACCTGTCTTTTTTCTCTTCGCCTTGCATAAGGACTTTGCCCGACTCTTTTCGAATTGCATATATGCATATGAGGTTAGCCCCCCCCCCCCCGACGCGCGCGCGCGTAAGGGCTACGCAATTAAAGCTCAATGAAATGAAAGCACATAAATTACTTTTGTTCTGATTCTATTGAAAGTTTTCGTCCTGATTGCGTTATTCTTTATTAATTTATAAGTGCATTTTTTTTTAAAATATACGATCAAATTGACTTTTTTATACTGATGATGTTTTTCACTGTAATAACTGTCATCTCATGCATGTCATACAGGAAATCAGACTTTTCTGGTATAACCAAAGATGCAAACAAGGTGTATTGTAGCACATTTTTTAATAAATAGGTGCACTCAGGACGAAAACTTTCAATAGAATCAGAACAAAAGTAATTTATGTACTTTCATTTCATAAAGCTTTAATTGCGTAGCCCTTACGCGCGCGCGCGTCGGGGGGGGGGGGGGGGGGTAACCTCATATGCATATATGCAATTCGAAAAGAGTCGGGCAAAGTCCTTATGCAAGGCGAAGAGAAAAAAGACAGGTGAAAAAATGCTAGAAACTGCTACCTATAATTATAAAAGTTTCCCTTCTTATTGCGTTAATTCTATGCTAAAAAAGATGCACTGAATATTCGAGAGCAAATGTGTAAACGATTGAAATAGAACAAAAAAAATGGAGCGCGCAAAAAGTATGCGACAAGAACGAGATTCGAACCCGGGACGTCGAGTGTGGCGGGCGAGAACGGTACCACTCGGCTACCGATCCGAGATGTGAGCCGGAGTCGCAATTCAGGCATATCAGCGTTAGTTCGGAAAACACGAATTTTCTATCCATTTTTTTCCGATTTTCAAAAAATTTTTTTGACGAAACTACTGCCCATTGGCGCAAACGGCAAAATATGGGTCCGTTTATTGTCCCTGAACTATATGTATGTTAAATTTGAACCAAATCGGTGATCCACAACTCGTATCCTCTCCTTGTTAGTTTTAGGAGGCTGAAATTTAGGTTTCGTTGATACGTTAAAGTAGACTGAAACAGTTCCCCGAATATTATCACTTAATTAGTGAAGCGAAACTTTCCATGAGAAGTAGAGGTTAAATCACTAACATTGAAACGGGTGTAAGACTGAATTTTATAATTTTTTATTTTATTTTTAGATGTTCAATGTATCTTAAAATTTAATTCAGAAAGAAAGGTACACAATGATAAGAGGAAGAGATTAAAAGCTCCCAAGCCAGCCAGAAAAGGCTAGAAAAAAATTAGAAGTAGCCCGCAGTTTTAAAGGGGGGGGGGGTTGGATTTCATAATATTCTTAAATAGATTACTCCAAAAAAAAAAAAAAAAATCTGCGTGTTTTTCAGGCAGGGGGCTCGTGTCAGGCGAATCTGGTTTTCGCTGAAAACGATGATGCTGCACGTCATATTTCAAGGCATGAAAATATTCTACTGAAACCGTTTCTTCCGGAAGCCCTCGTAAACCCTCGGAAACAAGAATCCAAAAATGTTAGAAATTCAGCTTCTTATACACCCGTTCTACAGATAGTGATTTAACCTCTTCATGGAAAGTTTCGCTTCGCTTCAAGATTAATTGCCCAAACTCTCACTCCTTACAATGATCCAACTTTTTAAAAACACCGATGTAACATTAATTATGACTTTTTAAGACCATATCTATATAACATTGCATATTGCATTAAACTAGGTTCGGTGCGGTAAACTCATACTCCATTCTTCAAGCTTCTGTTGCGAAGCGTGTAACTTGTAACGTGAGTATCACTGTATCAGTGGTGGCTCGTACAATGTTGCAACAATGTATCCTCTCCATTTAAACCTATGTAAAATAATCTATTGTTAGGCGGTCCAATGTTGCACCCCCAAGAATTAAGAAATCGATACTACTGCGTAGATTTAAATGTGAAAAAAGCACATGGTTGCCAAACTGAACGAGGCCGCCTCTGCACTGACTTGTACGAATGTTTTTGCACTTGGAATTTGGGTGAAACAGCCAAATTCCAGCCAAATTTGGGCCCTCTGAATTGCAACAATAAAACTAACAAGCTCACCCTGGTAAGAATGGTCCATAAAGGTCCCAGGTTAATTAGTATTTTGAGTATGGATGTATTGTGTAATGTGTATGGATCCATATGAATATGTATTGAGATATTGTATCGATCTGTATGGATATCAACCAGTGGCGTAGCGTGCATATCTGGCAACGTTGTATTTTGTCCATTTAAACCCATGTAAAAGGTCGAATGCGAAGGTGTTAACCGAACACCCAATAGTTCGATATTTTTAATGGTTTTAAATGGAGGAACAGCAACGTTGCCAAAGTGGAAGCTACACCACTGATATCAACACACGTATACCCATAGACATATCTGTATAATTTTATCCATTTGTACTACCCGCACGAATCCATACTGTATATAGGGATTGATTATGGACCTGTGTGGACCAGTTTTACGAGAAGCAGCCGGAATAAAACGCGATTTTCCCGCTGAAAATATTCTTCTCAAAATTTGGTCATTTTATACATTTATTGATTCGGTCTCAATTTGCGGCTCCAAGTTGTTGAGCAGTGAGCAGTGTGCTTCGTATAGGTTGATCCAGCCTATCCCGAGTCACGGAAATGCAAAGCAAAAACCGAGGTCAATACTTGTACCCGGCATTTTTTTTTTTTTTTTTTTTTTTTTTTTTTTTTTTTTTTTTTTTTTTTGAAGTAGCCATTTCCTTCTCGTTATCTTGAGCGCGGAAATCAGCATTTAACACTTACTTTGTGAGGCCGGTCGCGACGCAGGAGCCTTAACGTGAAAAAAGAAAAAGAAGTTGTAAGAGTACTCGAGCTAAAGTGCACTCCTTGCGGTCTGAAAAGCGCACTTACTTGCTGCGGCTGGAGTTGCCTATCCTATAATAAACCGGCGCAATAACGTCAGATTAAGCGCCCGAAACCTCTTTGACTCTAGTGGTTCTTTTCCCACCAAGTTCCGCCCTCGTTTATATTTTCGCCTCGGCGCGGTGCGGGCGCTGGCGGACGGACCATTTGTCGACTGGGTTGCAGACTGAAAAGTCAAAACCGTCGATTAATCTTGTAAAATAAAAGGGAAAACCACTCTGTTATTAAACGAAAACGCTTGGCCCGCTTAATGGCAAGATTTTCACTCTTCAGAAAAATTGCGTTGGCCAACTGTTTTTTTCTTTTTTCTCCCTCTCTCTTTAACTTCGGTACCTCTTGAAACAACAAAAGCACAGTATAAGAGCATGAGGAAAAGGCAACTACGATAACAAAGCAGGGAAAAGAAAAATCACGCAGTTTTAATGAGTTGTACAGTGGAAGATTAATAAATATACCCCACGCCGAAATTTTTCTTACCAACATTCTGAGTCATAATTTTAAAACCTTCAATTTTCATGGAAAAATAGAAAAAAAAGAAAAAAAACATGTATCGAAATTAATCACGGAAGGCGCGCACATTTTAAGTATTGTTGAACCTGATTTTTACCGCCAAACTGTACAAATAGACAATCCCACATTTTGTTAATTTTGTTTGCTAATACTTGCCCTTTTTATTTCATAAATCCCTAAGGAAATGGCTTTTTAGAACCTATTAACATCTCTCTCGGATCTGTGCCGACCATACTTCATGCACTATTGACTTTGCTTCTCGAAAATTCAACGAAGTCAAACTGAGCACAATGGATCAAAACATGGACTTTTATAGACAAATTATGAAGAATAAATGTCGAGATTATGATTAACAAAGTATAGTGGCATAAGGATTTCCTATATTTTTCATAGAGTTTTAAAGTATTATGTAAACGTTTATAAAAGATGAGATTCATTATTTTTATTTTTTTCAAAGCTTGGAACGAGTCAGATTACAGGTTTTTCAGGAAGAAAATATTGATCCTAAAACCATTTTGGCACAGCCAGGATTTCTTCCATTAGTCAGTGGCGTAGCCAAGGTGGGAAAGAGGAGTCCAGGGGCCCTCAGCGGCGGCTCGTGCAATGTGGCAACAATGGATTTCCTCCATTTAAAACTGTGTAAAATAATCGATTACTTGGTGAGGCGCAGCGCCTCACCTAGTATCGATCTTTTTGCATACGTTTAAATGGCAAAAGTGCACGGTTGCCAGATTGCACGAGCCGCCACTGGGGGCCCTTGACTTTCCCACTTGACACCGAACGCTGACACTTTTGTTGCGTTTTCAGAGAAATGTTACCAAATTTTGACCTTTGAACCCTATTAGACAATTGTTGCGCCCCCTCCCGCACCCTCCGCCCCTTGAAATATTCCTGATTACGCAACTGCCATCAGTTCTATCTCTTTTATTTTCCCATTGATGTATTAGTAGTAAAAGATTAGTAAAGATGGGGTTTCGTCGCCTTGTCTGTCCTTGTCTAACATAAGTGTTTCAATGGAGGAAAAGAGGGAGATAGATAATTTCTCACCTTGAGCTATCACTGAAAAAAAAATCAGCTAAATTTAACTAATTTCAACTTAAAAGTATGGACACCACTTAAAACTGTTAGTTTTACTAATTCAAATAGTCAAACTAACAGTTTTAAGTGGTGTCCATACTTTTAAGTTGAAATTAGTTAAATTTAGCTGATTTTTTTTTCAGTGTACTCCTGAAACCTTCCTGAAAGCTGTTTATGTGTAAAAAATTCATTTAAGATTCGATTTTTATCCCATCCGCTTACTGATCCATCGAGAATTTCTTAGATTGGGGACTGATTGGATCCATCAGTTCATCGGTCCATGATAGGGTTCGTTACATCGGTCCATCGTCCCATCAGTTCATCGAAGCGTTTCTGTCAATTCTTGATAATGCGAGTTATCTTAGATTGAAAAGGTTTCACCATTTGTAAACACAGATGTAAAAAAATAAGCCTATCCAATCTGTCCCATCGGTCTCCAGAGGTCTCCATAATCCGATGGAATCCATCTGGCTCCATCCGAATTAAGAGAGAAGCGGTTAGATTGTGAATCCCCGATCGATTGATGGACATCGGATGGGGAATTAAAAGGGTCTTCAACCATTTAAGGGCCAAGCCCGAGCATGTTCGTTTTTCTTCTCTAGGCTCCTTCACATTGTTTCAGTCTTCATTCCGGATAAACGCGACCATTGATGAAACCATGTACTTACAAAACAAGATGTCCTCGGGCGCCTTCAATGTATCGTATAGGTAATTTTAACTCCCCCGAGTACGAACAGTTAACTACCTTTCCTTTATAAACGGAAGAGTGGCGTCCTTTTGAAATAACCTGAGGGCCGATCATTTACTCCATCGTTAAACCGATCGATAAAACTGTATACGAGTGATGCTATTGGTCGAAAATTGTAAAACTTAGCCGTTACTATGGTAACCATCGTTAAGAATCTAGTTTTATAAAGGTTACTCATGAGTAGCCTTTATAAAACGAGACTCTTAACGATGGTTACCATAGCAACAGCCAAGTTTTACAATTTTCGACCAATAGCATCACTCATAGACAGTCTTATCGATCGGTTTAACGATGAAGTAAATGATCGGCCCTCTGGTCTTTAGAGGGTTAATGGTCTACTGTGCGGTGGACTTGGGCTATCTTGCTTTAGAATCCAGCAAACATACAAGCATGGCGTTTATCTGAGTGATTTATTGGGTCGAGACATTGTGGAGTCCTAAAAAATAGTAAGGGATGGAGGAGAAAGCCAAAGCCAAAACCACAAGAATACAGAGTGCTAAGAAGAACGAATGAATATGTGTGCTGTATGGGCTCAGCCCCTCAGGGTCTTGACTCTTAGGGCTGTCAGTGTAGGAGTCTAGGGTGACGGGACGCGACGCGACGCGGACGGTGGGGTTGGTGCGGTCGGTGGGTGGGTGACTGCATCCCCATTCCCCTGTTTTGACCTCGTTAAAAAACCGTATCGGCGTCATGCGACCTGTTCCTCTCTTCCTTGTTCGTTATTAGAAAATGTGACCATTCAAGTGGTCGAGTGACGACAGATATTGCACCCTCAAGCCTTGCATATGCCCGGGTCCGATAGCGCACCGAGAGTTTCTTCATCTCTCTCTTTTCTCCATTAAGAAACGTATGTTAGACAAGGATGGACAAGGGGATAAAACCCCCTCCTTCTGTCCTTTTCCTACTCATACATTCAAATGGGAAATGAGAGAGATGGAAGATATTCTGGTTGCGCCAGTGCCCGGGTCTCTTCTATCTTCGTTCCGCTGAGCTATCCTTCTTTTCCTCACTTATCCCTACCTCCCGACCGATGCGGTCCCACCACCTTGATGCGCCCTTGCATCGCGTTACAAAATCTCTACTTTTGTTCGGTGAGATAAGTGATTTAACACTTCTACAAAAAAAGAGGAAGAAAATATGGTGTTGATCAAGTCAAGTGTATAGATTTTAAAATATGGATTCTAAAAAGGGGGTAGGTACAGGGCTGCCGTTTTCCGTAGAATCAATGCTATTTTTCTACACTGTTAAAAATAATTCACTCCAAGAAGGACTTAATACGGGAACTAGGCCAAATTTAACACCAGCGTTAGAGTGAACTCAAATATGAACTCGATTTGACGAGTCATGCAACACACGTTAGATTAGTTTCACTCTAATTGACATAAGTTTGGATTGATTAATAGAAGAAACGTTGGAATCATTTTATGCGAAAATGGATAATTTGACGCTAGCTAAGAGTTAAAGTAATCCATATTCTCGAGTGATTGATTCCAAATTGGACTATCCATAAACCGGGAGTGTGGAGTAGGGGAGGGCGTGAGAGGGGAGGGGTGGTGAGGGGAGGGGAGGGGAAGGGGCGGGGGCGGGGGAGGAGGGTTGGGACGGAGGGCTGGGGAGGAGGGTTGGGGAGGGCATGGGGGGCTGTTGGGCTGGTGAGGCGAGGGAGGGAGGGGCTGGGGAGGGTAATGGTTGGGTGGGTGCTGCGGGGAGGGAAGGGCGGGCGTGGTTGTGTGAAGAGGGGTGAAAACGGGAGGGGAGGGGAGAGGAACAATATTAGGGATTGATAAAGCCAACAAAAATATTGTCTTGTGATTTCGGGGTCCACCGACCAATTGTCCGGCCTACACCGATTTCAAATTATTACTGCCACCGCCGGGATTCGAACGCGCAACCTACCTATTCCTAGCCTAACACCCTATCCGATACACTAACCTAACAGTCAACAGAATGCGACGAAATTACGGTATTTAAGTTTGTAGACGGTATAGAAACGAACTCCAAGAACTTTAAAATGACTCTATGACAAGAGTTCATTCACTCGAGCATCAGATTTAACTGAATCTAAGTCTTTTGCTGATTTAACTCTAAGTTCAGTTCCTTAAACTTCTTTTTCAAGTGAAGTAATTCTTGTGAGAGTGTTTTGACTCCGTTTCCGTGAGATATAAAAATTAACCTGACGTGAGTTCATTTACCAGAGCGCAAGATTCAATTGAATCAAAGCCTCGCTGATTTAACGACAAGTTTAGCTCCTTTCAGTCTCTTTTGTAGATGGATTGACTCTTCATGTGTAGTCATTTTGGAGTGGAAAAAAAACAAACTATTCTAAGTTTTTAGTCCTTTCATTAAGCATGGAGTCAATTCACTTCTCAGACATTATTTAACTCGATAAAGATCAATTTGTCTAATATTTGGGTAAATGCAACTGTCAATAATGTGAATTTTTAATCAATTTTAACTGAAATGAATCATAATTCCTCGAATGATTCCAAAAAGGAGTTACCGACTCCAATTTAGGGTGCATTTGGATCCGAAAAAAATGACTCCAAGTCACAAAAAGTCACTCCAGTGTTACTTTTTTTTTACAGTGTAGTCACCGATGATTCCACCGGTTGAGAATAGATTACACAGTTCAGTTCAGTGTATGACTGTAATGCACGAAAATACTCTGTTCTGTAATCTTTCCTTAATCGGTGGAAACTCCGTTGATTAATTAAAATATCCGCAAGTTTTTTTAAAGTCATCGACGACTCCACCGGTTGAGAAAAGATCACAGATGCGAGTATTTCAGTTTATCATAGTCATGCTCTGAACTGAACAGTGTAATCTTTTCTCAACCGGTGGAATCATCGGTGACTAGAAAAATAGCATTGATTCTACGCAAAACGGCAGCCCTGGGTAGGTATGGGTAATGGTGCTCTTCCCACCAAAAATACAGCAAGGGACCAAAAAAAATTTTAGAACCCATTCAAAAAATTTCGAACTCATATCCTCTCTCAACTGATTTGTTGCCATTTTTTTCGTATTTGTGTTTTCATTGGTTTCATATTATTTTTTTTTAAACATTTCGGTTGTTTTGATTATGCATTTAGGCTAAACTAGGATTTTTTTTTTTTTTTTTTTTTTGCTTTTCCTGCGTTTGACCATCTAGCACTCCTTGATGGCCCTTTTTATCTGACGCAATCGAGGCAAATTTTGGGAGAAAACATAGTAAAACACTATTTAACAACCTTTTTATTTTTGCTCCTTGGAATTCTACATGAGAGTTGAAATTTTAGGATGTGCTAAAACAAAAGGCGGAACGGTCAAATGTTTGTTGTTTCGAAAATTTTCTGGGGGGAAAGGCAGTCGCCCCTTTTTCCGTCTATGTGTTTATGGAGGCACTTTTCTCGAACATCTTTTAAAATTTAAATATAGTTAAGTCGTTTGGGCGAAGGGAGTGTTCTGACTCGCTCAGACATTTTCTGGAGCCACCTAATGCCTTTCTCTTTGTTTTCAATGGGGCCTGTTTCCGCAAAATGAGGGCGGACGATTTGAAAGGGTAAAACATCAATACGAAGATACAGGGTGAATAATATGTATTACTTTAGATTATAAAGGGGTGATTACAACGACACAAGTTCACTAAAGCTTGTTATTAAAACGACGTAAAATAAGGTACTCGTGCTAGAGAGATAGGTAGAGAGGACGACGGTGACTAGAAGACTGCAAGAGCGTATAGTTCCACGGAGGATCGCCGAAAGCCTAGACCATTGAAAATAGGAGAGGAGCTTCTCATGTGAGTATCGGTTCTACATGTGGGCCTTCCCTTATTCCCGAACATAGCCCTTGCTAAATTTTGCTATAAGCAAACTGTTTGACCTCGGTAGCTTGGTTTGAGATTTGAGTATATGGACCGTTAAATTACGTAGATGAATGTTTGATCAGACTTCAAAGCTCTCAGTCGGCTCAGTGGCACTTAAGCACTGGGGGGTACCGACTGTGGTGGAGCTTTGAAGGTGATAAACAGGAGATGCTCTCACGCATGCAGCCCGGATTTGCAGCCCGTACTAGACGAGCTTACCAAGCCGACTCGCGAGTAGAGCTAAAATTCGGAGATAAACACGGTGATTAAGTAGATATTTGATTTGACGAAGTGGACTGTATAATTGAAGATTGAACGATTAAGAGTGAGCAAAAACAAAACGATGAATAAAATGATAATAACAATGTAGAACTAGATAACTTGACGTACTCTACAGAGTAATTAACAAGGTGAATGAATTTATAATAAAATGCTCGACGCACTTCTATTATAATACGAAGGATATAGACTTGACGCCTAGCTATAGAGTGAGAAGTGATTTTACAAGAGAGGTCTCGCTCGACTATTCTCAGGGAGTTTGTCTGGGGAACTGAATCTCACTGTTCAAGGGTTGCGAGTTGAGCCCAGCCGTCGCAGGGGTTGCTCTGCCCGCGCATGCGCAGTGCGCACATGCTTTGGTCAGATCAACCCCCACTCAGACTGCTCAGTCGCAGACCTTGACAGTGAGAGAGATAGAGAGAAAAAGAAAAGAGAAAGAGAAAGAGAGATAAGAGAGAGGTGGAGAGGGAAGAAGCGAGTTTTTAGAGAGAAAGAGAAAGTGTGTGAGAGATAGATAGGAAATGGGTCATCAAAAGTAACTTATACAATAAAAAGTGAAAATATCATGAAATGAAAACTTAAAAGTAAAAACTGCTAAAATTCAGTACTTGAATACTGAACATACCCCCCACCTTGAACCCTTGCCGGGTTTAAAAAGTAGATTATGCTTATGATGCAAAGTACAAACCTAAAAACTTAACTACAATTAAGAATATATACATCAGTGAGAATGATTTGCAGGTGAGTCTATGCGTAGCCAATGCGGTTGCATGTGTAGATGGTCACCTGACCATTTTCCGTGATACTGATGAGTGGCGTGTTGTAGGTGTTGGCACCGATGAAATCGGTTCATGTGAGTTGATGAGAGGTCTAGGTGAGCTTTAGCAAGCTTACGATCTGGAGTCGTACCCCCCACCGTGAAGAGACCACCATTCCTGATCTGGATGCAGGGTTGAAGCGCCTTCAATTGGTTGGATGCTGTGCGATGAGCCTTGAATTCTGAGCTTGACGTCAGAATGACAGGTGCAATTTGTGAATTATTGCCAGTAGCAAATTGTGAGTAAAACCCTCGACGGTTTCCGTAGAATTTTGTGTTTGAATAATCGCTATTATTCACTGAAAAACATGAATTGAAATCTTGAATTGTGCTCGGGCGGCTATTGGTGCCCGCCGAGCGATTGTGCGTGAGATCACGTGACTCTCTCCATGATGGTGCGTCTGAACGCTTCTTGAGGGAGTCACGGTGGCTGGGACGTCCGTTGATTCGCTTATCAAATATGACATCATTGCGATGAACAAGAGAAGGGGGAGGCGAACGCTCCTTTTTCTGAAATTCCTTCAGGCGGGAATCAGTTGACGAAGTGGACAACAAGGCAGTGGAGTGGGGAGTCACGACAGTTTTATGACTGACTCGTCCTGTGATTACCCAGCCAAAAATGCTGGAGAGTGCTGGAGGTATACCATCGGAACCCATTTTCTTTTCTCCTGTGTAGATGAATGGAAATGCATCTCCACCAATCAGAAATTCCACGGCACTAGGGGAATCGAAAGTAGGATCGGCCAATGCCAGGCCTGCGTAGTGTGTCCGAACTCCTTTTGGTAGAGGCATGCTTGGTAGATTCGGTGAGATGTTTTCGATGACCAGTGTTTCAGTCGACAAAACTGGGTCATTTGTGCTGCGCGGTTTGATAAGACAAGTGACCTTGCCCAAGATGTTAGCTGTGGGGTGGCCCCCGATACCCTGAACAGGGTGAGCAGTGCGCTCGAAAAACAGCCCTAATCGTTGAGCACAGGCAGACGTGATGAATGAATTCGAAGCGGCTGAATCGATGACTCCTCGGACGGAGTGAAATCGTCCGCTAGAACCTTGGACTTGAAACAAAGCCGAGCCCAAAACAACGGTGCATGAAGAGTCTCTTGCAACGGCTGACAAAGAGACCTTTGCTTGGGAGGCCTCGCTTTGTTTCAAAGACACCCTCTCGACACATGTTGCATTCGGAGAAAGCGCTGACGCAATGTGTAACAAAGAGTGATGCGCTGCGTTGCAGTGAAAACAACGCTTTTTGTTACAACATTGGCTGGCCTTGTGATTTGCTCGAAGGCAGTTGAAGCAAAGATTTCTATTTTGAACAAAATCTCGCCGATCAAAAATATGCATGCCTTTGAACACTGGGCAGGCATAAATGAAATGCGAGCCATTGCAGTGAAGACAACATTTTGACTTTTCTGGCGTAACGAGAAAAGCGCATTTCATATTTTCGATCGGAGGACAAGATTTTTCGGAGTCTGAATCACTTTGTGGATCAATGGAGTTGATTTGAGTGACTTCGTAAATTACTAACTGCTCTCGGATAAAATTTAATAACTGTTTGACGGTTGGTATTTTTGTGTCGATAAAAGTCCGTTCGAAGGCTTTTTTGGTGTCTGTTGGCAGCACGCGCAGAGTTGAAAATAAGAGAATAAAATCAGCCAAGTCGGCGATTTTTAGAGATTGCAATGATTGAATTCCTTCCTCAAAAACTGTGAGAAAGTTGGAGAGTTGCACTTGTGATTCTTCATTGATCGGTGAGTAATTTAAAAGCTTCCCAAGAGTTTCGGAGGCTAATAATCGAGTGTTTTGGTAACGTTTTACCAAGTTATCCCACGCAATTTGATAATTACCAGGCGTAATATCAAGTTCCGTGGCGATAGTGAGAGGAGGGCCAGTGAGCGATGAAATCAAGTAATGAAATTTGGCAACATTGTCCAACGAGGGATTTCGATGAACCAACGATGCAAAATTATTGTAGAACGTAGACCATTCTGAGAGTGCTCCCCCAAAGATTTTTAATTCGATTTTCGGGAGACGCACGTTTGAGTGAGAGTTGGAACTGTGGCCTTTTTCGGAGTTTTGAGAAAAAGTCTGAGCTTCAGCAGCGCTGAGTTTTTTGTAAGTGGAGCAGAGAGGGTAATACAAATCCTCATAAGCTTTGGATTTTTCCATGATTTTTGCGTGGATAGAGCTATCACCAGGATTTTCTGTGACATAGGCTTCCTGATAACGCTCAAGGACATTTTCAAATTCAGAGAGGTCTTCCGATATTTTTGAACAGCGTTCTAAAAATACACCTTTGTGTTTTTCATCTTGATCGATTAGTTTTTCAGCTTCTGTGGCTAATTCAAGCCTTTTATGCAAACGTTCAAGTCGAGTTTTTAAAATACCCGACATTTTGAGATAAAGTTACAATTACAAAAAAATAGAGAGATTGATTTCATTAAATAACGAATTATTTAACACGAGAAAAAACACGAATGATTGAATAAAAGAACACGAGTCAGTGACATGAGATAAAAATGCGAATAAAAAACATGGGTGATTGATAACGAAGTAAAATAACAAGACGGATTGTTATTTACAAAACACGATAAAAACTGATTCTAAAAATCCGGCCCGGAGGACCAAAATGTTTGACCTCGGTAGCTTGGTTTGAGATTTGAGTATATGGACCGTTAAATTACGTAGATGAATGTTTGATCAGACTTCAAAGCTCTCAGTCGGCTCAGTGGCACTTAAGCACTGGGGGGTACCGACTGTGGTGGAGCTTTGAAGGTGATAAACAGGAGATGCTCTCACGCATGCAGCCCGGATTTGCAGCCCGTACTAGACGAGCTTACCAAGCCGACTCGCGAGTAGAGCTAAAATTCGGAGATAAACACGGTGATTAAGTAGATATTTGATTTGACGAAGTGGACTGTATAATTGAAGATTGAACGATTAAGAGTGAGCAAAAACAAAACGATGAATAAAATGATAATAACAATGTAGAACTAGATAACTTGACGTACTCTACAGAGTAATTAACAAGGTGAATGAATTTATAATAAAATGCTCGACGCACTTCTATTATAATACGAAGGATATAGACTTGACGCCTAGCTATAGAGTGAGAAGTGATTTTACAAGAGAGGTCTCGCTCGACTATTCTCAGGGAGTTTGTCTGGGGAACTGAATCTCACTGTTCAAGGGTTGCGAGTTGAGCCCAGCCGTCGCAGGGGTTGCTCTGCCCGCGCATGCGCAGTGCGCACATGCTTTGGTCAGATCAACCCCCACTCGGACTGCTCAGTCGCAGACCTTGACAGTGAGAGAGATAGAGAGAAAAAGAAAAGAGAAAGAGAAAGAGAGATAAGAGAGAGGTGGAGAGGGAAGAAGCGAGTTTTTAGAGAGAAAGAGAAAGTGTGTGAGAGATAGATAGGAAATGGGTCATCAAAAGTAACTTATACAATAAAAAGTGAAAATATCATGAAATGAAAACTTAAAAGTAAAAACTGCTAAAATTCAGTACTTGAATACTGAACACAAACAAATGGTCCAATCTGATGTAATGACCAGCAAAAGTCTAAAATTTAGTAATAAACTCACAAAACTTCAACGGCAAGATTGTAATGGCGCTTCAACTCATAGGTACCATGGAATATTCCTGTCTAATCTGTCACTTACTTTGCGGAAACACAGAGATACGTCTCATTTTAGATGGGAATCTCCCACGATACTTGCGTTGATGAACCGCCATGATGATTTATATGCCCGATTCTGAGAGTGAATTTCGTGATTTTTGCTCATCGTTATTTTTACAGGTTTTTATGCACGAAGCAACTCTTCAATCCCCCGTTGCAAAAGTTTGCAAGAGCCCCATTAAGAAGCTCCATCTCAAAATATGTGTGAGGGATCTGAGATTATTCAATATTCATGCCCCTTCGACCCGCGATATAAAATATTAATCGACAAATCTCACTGTTATTCTCGAGATCAGCTCATCCTCGTCGATCGGCGACCATACATCAAACACCATGAGTCACTAAGGAATGCATGCGTCGACTCAATATTCAGAGAAATTGGTCCGAGAGCAAGTAAGTTGTTGTGAGTGGATTTGGGTGGGGGTGGGGAGGAGGAAGCAGCCGGTCGCGTTCTCTGTTACGGTGAGACGCTAATGGATGAATGACAATGGGTCTGTTGCACACTTCGGCTACAGCGTTATGAAGTATCAATTCCTATGTAAAAAGCCGAGAAAATAACAATGGCAGCATCAGAAAACACTAAAATTCAGTAATAAACTCACAAATTGCGAAAAACACTAGACACTATTCACCCCTGTATCTTTCCACCACGTGCACGATATTTCGCGAAATCAGCGCGGCACATTCAAATAAACACGGCCGACTGTCATCACAGCTGACTTCTTAAGCAAATAAACAGTGAACACTGACGGCATCTGTTCGAATTTTTACGTTTCAATATCCTCAATTCCTCACAAAAGGTTGTGAAAGGTATGGAGACCGATATTTGTGTCGAAAACTTATCAAAATGAAGCAATAACTCACAGGAGTTCCAAGGATGATGATCGAAGTTGGAATCATACTTGAAAATCCTGTGAGTTATTGCTTCATTTGATAAGTTTCCGACACAAATATCGGTCTCCGTACCTTTCACAACCTTTTGCAGGGCCGGATTTAATGGGGCGACCGGGGCGCGCGCCCCGGGGCCCCCACCACAAAGCAGGTCCTTTTTTATTTGGTATTGATGGTTGATGAACTTCCTTTTTTCTATCATTACAATACTGTAACAGTCCGGCAATGTTGGAAGTGAAGCTTTTGGTAAAATAACCCTTAAAAAAATAAAGAAACATTAAAAACTACTAACAAAACTGTAAAATGTTATTAACGTTTTTTTTTATCAGGGTAATAATTTACTTCTATTACTCGATATGCCTTTAAAAGCAGGGGATTTATAATTTATTATTCCTAAGATTTACTGGGAGGGGGGCCCCCACCACAGGTCCGCCGCCCCGGGGCCCCCACCAACATAAATCCGGCCCTGACCTTTTGTGAGGAATTGAGGATATTGAAACGTAAAAATTCGAACAGATGCCGTCAGTGTTTACTGTTTATTTGCTTAAGAAGTCAGCTGTGATGACAGTCGGCCGTGTTTATTTGAATGTGTCGCGCTGATTTCGCGAAATATCGTGCACGTGGTGGAATGATACAGGGGTGAATAGTGTCTAGTGTTTTTCGCAATTTGTGAGTTTAATACTGAATTTTAGTGTTTTCTGATGCTGCCATTGTTATTTTCTCGGCTTTTTACATAGAAATTAGTACTTTAAAACGCTGTAGCCAAAGTGTGCAACAGACCCATTTGCATTTTTGGCTTTTACTACGCTCTGGGAGAGGGGACTGGGGAAGGGAGTTCTGCGGGCAGGGAGGGACAACCGCGGGGTCGGCGGAGCTTAGGCGTGGGTGGGGCTGCGACGGATTAGACTCGGGCATGGAATTCGTAACTTTTTCTTTCTTTATTTTATGGTTTGCGAATTCGCGCGAAACCAGTTGCAAAGAAAGGCTGCCTGAGAGACGAGTGCTGTGCGTGTGTGACAGTGGCTCGAAACCGGTGCGGTGCAAGCGGTGGTTGAAACTCCGGCCGTAGCCCGAACCGGCCGAGAGAGGTGGCTTGCAAGATTCTTGGAATGATCATAATTTCCGCTCGCTTCACTTTCGCAGTCGCGGACAGCCGGCCGCCGCGGCCCGCGAAAGCAATACTGCAGGTCTCAGGAGAAGGATTAACCCTCACAATATCTAGTAGACCACAGCACGAATACATGCTGTAAAGTGGTACAAAATGAGCAGACGGGTCCGTTACAAATTTTTGCAAAAGTGATTTTGAACAACTTTTTTTTTTTTTTTTTTTTTTTTTTTATGATGCATAAAGGGTGATGCGCGCTGATAAAACAATATTCATTTTCGAAATTTTAGGGAAGGTAATGACAGTGGGTCTGGGTCTGTATCTGGCGAAAGCAAGACTGCAGGCTTCAGGAGGAGGCCACAAACCTTACAATTTCTAGTAAACCACAGCACGCCCAGTACATTGTTACCGAGAGAGAGCAAACTGTTGCAAAAGTGATTTTATACTTTTTTTTTTTTTTTTTTTTTTTTTTTTTTTTTTTTTCAATGACCCAAAAATTGCCCTGATAAATTTACAACAATTCAGTTTCGAAATGTTATGGAAGCTAATGGCAGAGGGTCTGTTTCGAACTGTTACCAAAGCGTTATGGAGGGTCAGGGTCGATCTCGATAACTGAGTAAAGTTGCGTGAAAATCACATTGGAAGCATCAGAAAGTCTGAAAATCCACTTAGGAACCCTCCACAGGCGTGATGCATGGTCAAATGAGCCGCGGGTCAGAATGGGGGGGGGGTCTTACCTGGCAGCAGCTTTTCTATGATGATGACTCACTTTCCTCAGCATAGAAAATTGCAATTAGTTGGGACTGGGACTCAAGCATTATGACTCGCTCAATTGACCGCCATCTTGAAATTTGTTAAACGGATTTTATTGAGTCTGTGAGTGGATATTGAACTTTCTGATACTCTAAACAGTAATGCCTGATTTTGATATGTTGTATCGTGTATGAGTTACGCCTCTATGTGAAAACATCGACGTTTTTAGATTGTTTTATGCGACAGAAGCGCAGTTTGACATTAGCACATCAGGGTCGGCGCGGTCTGTTTCTTTTATGACAATCATAAAGAGGAGATTTTTTTGCGAGGGTGAGTTCACTTCATGGTTGCCGAACTCTGCATCAAACCCCTGACATTCACATCGAACAAAAAAAAAAAACTAAAAAAAAACTAAAAAACAAAAAACAAAACAAACAAAACAAAATTAGAACTAAAATTTTCTCATTCAATCTGACGAAGGGGTAAGAGGATTTTTGAACTTTCTGATGCTCTCAACTTTATTTTCAAGTCATTTTACGTATAGGAATCGACCCTCAATTACCCTGCAGCAAAAGTTTTCAACACACCCGTTGGACGCTAAGCCACCGGTTTGGGCAGAAAAGAGTACGCTGATATAAACCCCTCACATCCTTTGAACTTTCAGTTTTTAGGGCCAAATTTAATTTGGTACAGTGCAGTGGCGCAGCGTGCAATTTGGCAACAATGTATTGTGTCCATTTGTAAACCCATGTAAAAGGTCGAATGAGAAGGTGTTCACCGAACACCCAATACTTCGATCTTCTCCATGGGTTTTAATGGACAAACTGCAACATTGTTTTCCCTCTTTTTGTTTATTTCTAAAACGATCGTTTT
Source organism: Trialeurodes vaporariorum (assembly GCA_011764245.1). Taxonomy (NCBI): domain Eukaryota; kingdom Metazoa; phylum Arthropoda; class Insecta; order Hemiptera; family Aleyrodidae; genus Trialeurodes; species Trialeurodes vaporariorum. Next base: position 6,250,906 of record VMOF01000001.1, read on the forward strand.
GATAGTGAAGCAGCGCTTCGCCGTCGGTCTTGAGTCATGCTCATATCAATGTCTCGGAACAGAAACTTTGACCATTCAGAAGCGCGAGGATACGCAACTTTCACGTTAATCAGAGGAACATCCGTCAGTGCCAAACAAACTCGCGCAACCGATCAGTCCGATCAGCAATAATTGCGGATCAACGCGCAACTTCTCAATCTACTCACGCAGGAATCGGTACAATGGAGCTGTTGCAAACTTTTGCTACAGGCTTATTAATAGTTGATTAAGGGGTAATACCCAGGAAAAATAACGATTAGCGCACTAAAAAATCACGAAATCCACTCCTAAACTCACAAAATGCTTTTAAACGCGAGACCGTAATGGCGGCCGAGGCCGCGGTTTTCTTATGGCAATTGTATGCTTCTTCTTCTTGTGTGGTGTTGCGAGAACAACTCGTGTAGATGGCGCTGATTGAAGATAGGGAACCTCAATGAAAACCGCGGCCCCGGCCGCCATTACGGTCTCGCGTTTAAAAGCACTTTGTGAGTTTAGGAGTGGATTTCGTGATTTTTTAGTGCGCTAATCGTTATTTTTCCTGGGTATTACCCCTTAATCAACTATTAATAAGCCTGTAGCAAAAGTTTGCAACAGCTCCATTTGCTTGGAATTTTGGATCCAATAATCCTCTATTGGTTCATCGTGACATTATTCAAGAGGTTTTTGGTTCTTTTAAGCCCCCTCATATAAAAGCTCTTAGCGTAGTCTCCAAGAGAATATATTGTGATTGGTGCGCATCAGAGACAGAGGCGGAGCACCAACTGACTGCATAGTAGAGGCACGCCGAATGGTCGCGGATTCATCAAAACGTCGCAGAGGGTGTTGAACGGTGACATTCGGTAAACACAGGGGGATAGGCTGAGAAGTGAATAGGAGGGTGATAACAATACTCACCATTCAACACCCTGCGACGTTTTTGATGACAACATGTCTCTATTTGTCTCTGGTGCGCACCGCATCCCAGTGGCGACTCGTGAAATCTAGAAACAAAGTTTCCAATTGATTCTATCTAAAACGCTCGATTCGACAGTGAATCAGCTTTTCATCAGCATTCGATTGTTGTACATAGATTCAAATGGAGGAAAAACATTGTTGACAAATTGTGTAGATGGCAATGATGTCGATTGTCAAAGATTATAATGGATCATGGCACCGATTGGTTTCCCGTCATGATACGCAACATCTTGAAAGTTTTGTCGCCAAATTAATCGAAAATCCCCCACCTCGAAAAATGTCTCGCTATTTATGCCACTGGACCAAAAGCGTTTACTGTACTCTACTCTCACTTTGTTGAAAACATCAAATAAACATCGTTTTGTAACGTCATACTAAAAACTTCTCTGCTGTTTTGACCAATCTCACCGTTTCTTATTTCTTCTGACATTCACCATCGTGCGCCGCGGCAGTGGTATTCTGCGTTACCACCTCCTCTATCACCTCCATCCCGAGCACGCGGTTGCCGCATTGTGCAGCTGAAAAATCTTCATATTTTACATTCTGGCAACATCGCATTTCGTGCATTTAAATCCAAGGTATACGGAGAACAGGTATGGACAACAGTCTAATCAGGGGGCGTGGCAACTAGGGAAAAAGCTACTTTGCCGCCATCTTGTCTTCTATTTACTCCGTGTATCTTGCATTGTTGTTTGAGGTTAGGTTTGTAGGGGAAGTTTATCTGAAGCAATACTTTATTTATTTCAGTGGCGGCTCGTGCTATTTGGCAGCAATGTTATCCCTCCATTTGATTGTATGGAAAACAATCGATTCGAAAGCAGTGGCGTAGCCAGGAATTTTTCTAGGGGGGGGGGGGGGGGTCCGGGGTTCGAAAATTGTCATGGGGGGTCCAAAGATACTAATTTGGTAAAATTTGTCTGAAAACGCAAGAAATGACCTTTTTTTAGGAAAAAATTTTGGTGTCATGGGGGGGGGGGGTGTCCAGACCTCCTGGAACCCCCCCCCCCCCCCCCGGGCTACGCCACTGTTCGGAAGCAGCGCTTCACGAGCAATCGATTATTTTATATAGATTCAAATGGAGCGGATACACTGTTGCCAAGTAGCACGAGCCGCAACTGATTTATTTGAACAATGAAATGTAATTCTTATCTTTAAATTTTAATGTTGTAATTATAGAATGGATTAATTATCATCGTCAATTACGTTGTTCATTTTCCTTTTCATGATGTGAATTCTGAATTTGAATCGCGCGGTCAGAAAAATGGCGGCGGAGTCGCTTTTTTCGCAACCAAAGAGCCAACCTCAGAGTGTTGTCCATACCCCTGTTCTCCATCTACCTTGATTTAAATCTGCTAAAAAGGTCAAACCATACGGAGGATGCACGTAGTGCACTCCTTCGAATCGATATTTTACATGGGTCTAAATGGATGAAATACATAGTTGCCAGCTTACACGCGACGACACTGGGGAGATGGACAGTTTTTCTGCGCGATCTGGCATCCATGTTCCTTGGTCTCTCAACCACGATGGTCAGAAATAGGAACGGGACATTCGCACCGCGTCAAGACAAGGACCCGCGATTGAATCGAACCATGGAACATGGAACTGATGTGGGATCGAACCGCGAACCTAGTCTCGGTCTATTGGTCATGATAATGACCATGAATTGACAGAATTATAGTCCCTCGTCGACAAACTGGAGTATTCGAGTCGGTACAGCATAAGAGGTCTAACTACACGCTCAACGTGTCATTATGTTCATATGCTCCGCTGGTATGCATATGTGCAGGTCCAGGCGATATGCACACTTGTAAAATTATGAAGTGCATCTTAACGGAACCAACTCTGCCTGGTTGATTTCCGCAACGCCGATTGCAGGATGATGACTCCGCAGCGATTTTAATGAAGAATTTTTACGTGATTTCGCACTAAATGGTACGGCTCTTGTGAAAACATTTTTGAAGAGGGATGTACCGACGAATCCTGGGTAAAACCTAGTGAAGAGAACAACGGTGACACACAAATGCTTCCGAAATCTATTAACCCTTTCAGACCCGAATTAAATGTGCCAGAGGAAAAGCTTTTTTTCTACTTCTTCTTCTCCTCCTTCTCCTCTTCTTCCTCCTCCTCCTCCTGTTCCTCTTCCTGTTGTGACATAAAAAACATTTTCCAGTTTTTCTTGTTTCCTCTCCCCCAGTGATTTTAAGTATGATGCAGAGACACAGTTTAACTTGGACTCTTATGGAAAAAATCAGAAAAAATGGATGAGACTAAATCTGGCTCACACAGTTTACGAACAGTGTCAACGTGTCAAGTAGAGTCATATACAATATACATAACTCCGAAAATGACGGCAAAGTGCAGGTGATTCGTCCTTCTATGTTTAATTGTAGCTCTCGAAATTTAGTTAAACGCAACTAAAACGTGAGGAATGTTTTTTTGAAATTGTGTCCTCCGGTTTGTTTCAAAGATTTTATTTTTTTAAACAGCCTTCATAATAGGACCTGTAATGCATGGACGCCGCGCCCGCTGCATTGGCCGGAGAGTCTTTCGAAGTGTGAAAGTGGGACATTTTTAGGAATCAAGAAAAGGCCTCTTAAGAGCATTGCTGCCAGATTTGTTATAACCTATACAAATTTTCCACGATACAATATAGCTACTGCGCCGAATCTGACACCACTACGAAAAGAAGTTGACTGTACTGAATTAATACGCGGAACTATAGGTATGCTCCTCCGGGGTACCGCCAATGTTATTTTAAATGGGAAAACAGACTTACGAGCAGATCTGTCTTTTTGGTGGGCTTTTAATCGCTGACAAGGCGGAGAGCTCACGAAAATGTCCCCTCTGCTCTTCCGGAGTCGCCAATGTTATTTTAAATGGGAAAACAGACTTACGAGCAGATCTGTGTTTTTGGGGGGCTTTTAATCGCTGACAAGGCGCAGGGCTCACGAAAATGTCCCCTCTGCTCTTCCGGGGTACCGCCAATGTTATTTTAATTGCGAAAACAGACTTACGAGCAGATCTGTCTTTTTGGTGGGCTTTTAAATACTGAGAAGGCGCAGGGCTCACGAAAATGTCCCCTCTGCTCTTCCGGGGTACCACCAATGTTATTTTAAATGGTAAAACGGAATTACGAGCAGATCTATCTTTTTGGTGGGCTTTTAAATACTGAGAAGGCGCAGGGCTCACGAAAATGTCCCCTCTGCTCTTCCGGGGTACCGCTAATATCATTTTAAATGGGAAAACAGACTTACGAGCAGATCTGTCATTTTGGTGGGCTTTTAAGCGCTGACAAGGTGCAGGGCTCATGAAAATGTCCCCTCTGCTCTTCCGGGGTACCGCTAATGTCATTTTAAATGGGAAAACAGACTTACGAGCAGATCTGTCTTTTTGGTGGGCTTTTAAGCGCTGACAAGGTGCAGGGCTCACGAAAATGTCCCCTCTGCTCTTCCGGGGTACCGCCAACGTTATTTTAAATGCGAAAACAGACTTACGAGCAGATCTGTCTTTTTGGTGGGCTTTTAACCGCTGACAAGGCGCAGGGCTCACAAAAATGTCCCCTCTGCTCTTCCGGGGTACCGCCAACGTTATTTTAAATGCGAAAACAGACTTACGAGCAGATCTGTCATTTTGGTGGGCTTTTAAGCGCTGACAAGGTGCAGGGCTCACGAAAATGTCCCCTCTGCTCTTCCGGGGTGCCACCAATGTTATTTCAAATGGGAAAACAGACTTACGAGCAGATCTGTCTTTTTGGTGGGTTTTTAAGCGCTGACAAGGTGCAGGGCTCACGAAAATGTCCCCTCTGCTCTTCCAGGGTACCGCTAATGTCATTTTAAATGGGAAAACAGACTTACGAGCAGATCTGTCATTTTGGTGGGCTTTTAAGCGCTGACAAGGTGCAGGGCTCACGAAAATGTCCCCTCTGCTCTTCCGGGGTGCCACCAATGTTATTTTAAATGGGAAAACAGACTTACGAGCAGATCTGTCTTTTTGGTGGGCTTTTAATCGCTGACAAGGTGCAGGGCTCACGACAATGTCCCCTCTGAATGCTTATATCAGAGCCCAAGAAGTCACAAAGTTAAAATTTGGGAATGCCGCAAACGCAGCTCCAAAATCGCTGATGTATAACTTATAGGTAACTTTTTATCGAAAGGAAAGTACTGAAACATTTTCGACTTTCGGAATGCTTTTCGCTCCTATAACTTTTATATCAGCTATGATGAACTTCTGATGGGCTTTATCGTGTCTTCTTTCTACTTCCTCTCCCAATTGCTCTCGATATGCACGGTAGTTTTCACAAGTTGTGACAAGTTCAGTGAGCTGCATGCATTTTCTGGATACTTTGTCGTGAAAATAACCGCATATAGAGAAACTTATACAGCAAAGTGGATGGGAGAGGGAAAGAAAGTGCTGTTTTTTTTTTTTTTTTTAACTTCGCTGTGGTATGAATTGGTGGTCAGAGCAGGCTGTTCCAGGTGATGGTAAATCCCCACTGCAATCTGAGATCGTCAATAAGTTGCCAAAAATCAAAAAAGTGGATTTCTCACCAATTTAGCATTTACAGACATATCAAGACCAATTATTTGAATCACCAGCAAACACTTTTTACGAGTAATTTAAACCAAGAAATGCCACTGGAAAATTTTATATTCAGGGCTGGATTAACCATAGGCCTGACTAGGCTGTATAGCCTTTATAGCGCAAGATTTTTAGGGGCGCAAAATTTCGAGGGAACCTTATTATTGAAGCAAAATAGAAACCGCCATTACATAGATAAGGCCTCAGAAATGGTGGAGAAGCAAAAGAAAAAAAGAAAAAAATAAAAAAAAAGATAAAAGGTATATTTTCATTTGTTGAAGCCTCTCACTTTTGAACCCAGGGCGCAAGTAAACATTTAGCCTAGGGCGCTTGGTAGGGTTGATCCGGCTCTGGGCTTAAAAGGTCAAAAAAGAGGATTTTGAAGACTTTTTTTCAGTGATTTTTGGCCGCTTCTTTCCGATCTCAGACCATAAAGGATCCCATGACTGATCAACAGTATTGAAGCATGTAGTCTGGCAACTTTCCATTTGCTACATGTAAACCCTTGAACAATAACATAAACTATCTAGGGATCGGCAGTAGCTATAGCTATAACGATTTCAACCTTTTGATTGGGCTCAAATGGACAAAATGCTACGTTGACAGATAGCATGGCTATGGGTTCGATATTGCTGATCAATTCGACCTCTAATTGATCATTACTTAGCTGCATTGAGTAAAATGGCAGAGAGACACGTTACTGAATCGATTTTTAACGATAAGTAGTGTTGATAATAATACATATGTATGTTGATGATGAACGATAAGTCGCGACAGCTTCTAAGAAAGCAGACTATTTAAGTACTCCGTCGCTGCGCTGTAGGTCGATGAAGAAGATTCGCTAAAGCACTGTAGCTCTACGAAATGATGATCCTCAGAAAATATTAACTTTTTAATTAAATTAAATTTGGAATGCCTTCATTGAACTTTATTTAATTTGATGACAAAGGGATTTAATAAATGAGACTCGCAGTCTGGTCTGAATCAACTCTAATTCCTTTCAATTTAAAATTTATAAGATTAATTTTTAACTAGATTGATTTAACTAGAGTAGAAGAGGGATTTGTGTTACAGCAAAATCTCTCTCTCTCTCTTTCTCTCTCTCTCTCTCTCTCTCTCTCTCTCTCTCTCTCTCTCTCTCTCTCTCTCTCTCTCTCTCTCTCTCTCTCTCTCTCTCCCCTTATTATTACAGATTTTTTTTTTAGGTAATCCCTTCAGTATCGTAGTTCGAACTTTCCCGAACATTCTTTAAAATGATGATTCCAACACTTGGTAAGGATCGAGCCAGCACAGTACTCAAAAAAGAACACTAAACCACCAAATTAGGATTTTTGAAATAACGATCATGCCCTCTGTTTAGTTTGCCCTTTGCCTCGCAAAACACTGACGAACTGTCGATAAACAGAATAAGAGCCAAACGATGCAAAATTTGGCAACTATGCTGGAGAGTGAGCGCCTCCTGCTTGGTGATGTGCCTGTGTTTTATGCTATCATAATAATCATATCTTTATGAAACACACACATGTCGTATTGTGACACGTTCAACAGTCATTCATGTGTTCAGATTACTCATTAAAACAGAGATGGTTTCATTTTGAAAGCGTGCGCGTGTATTCGCACATGCGCGCGTCATTTCCACTTCTGTCCTCCCCCCTCACCTCGGTCGCTCGCCCCCCCCCTTCCACTGCGACAAACTATTAAGTCCGCGCGCAGCAGTTTTTGATAGAGTATAATTTCTGCTCCTCATCATTCTCTTTTATTTTTTATACAGCAAAAGTACTAACCCACCATTGGTCGCTCGGGGTAGAAATCCTAGCCGAAGGTTTGGAAAAATGCATTTTTCGTAAACTGAAATCTCTGGAGTAAGAGCCTGTGCGTCTCAGTGCCTTCTAGTGAGGTTATGAAGAAGAGGTTCAGTCAAAGTTGAATGCAAATGAAAAGAAAAATATGTGAGTTGGAGGGAGCTTTCAAAGTTGACTGGGGTTAGAATTTCACCTCTCGCGAACCTTGACATAGTCATTTTTTTGTTGTTGTTGTTGTTGTTGTTGTTGTTTAAAGAAACGTTTTCCCTCGGACTTCCCTCAAATGTTTTTGCTTGCAATCCTATCGGAGCAACACTGAATGATTCAAACATTTTTTTAATAGCTTACAAATAGTTGAAATAGGGGAAAGTTTGAAAAATGGTGTGAAATTGTGAACTATTTTTGGAAGACCTCATCGGATTAAGAGTCTTTTTCGCCGTTTCAGTGTGAAAGAAACTAAAATTTCGGACATTGTCTGTGTCAATGAGACGCAGTTAACGATATTCTACCCAAATGTTGTTGAAAAATATTCGCATATAAAGGAAGAATATGTGAAATGCGTTTTGAGTTGAAAACTACCCTTCGCGACTAGAATGACGTAAGTTTTAGACGTGTGCCTAATGCCGGGTTAATTTGTATGGTTATAAAGTTTCATACCGAACTTATAAAGAAACCACTCACTAGCTACCACGCCCATTGTGGCAACTTTTTTTTTCTGGGTCGCAACAAAGCAAAGTTCAACGGCTCCCATTTTGTATGTGGACTGTTGGGCAAAGACGTTGATGTCAGTAGCCAATCAGAGCGAAGCATCAATGTTGGTCGTTGATCGAAAATCCATATAGGAGTCGTTGGATGTTGTTCTCCATGTTATTTTGTTGAGAGTTGAGTCCCCGAAAATCAAATCGTCCACCGTGCGATCGGCTAGTGCGTGGTCTCTTTTGTCCCTGCTCTAGGTAGACGTATAGCTCGCAAATTCATTGACTTTGTTGTCTTTCTTCCCTTTGTCATTTGATTGATTTCAACAACAAATTATTCCTATTAATTTTATGTCCCTCTTTTTGTTTCAGCTGAATCAGCAAAACGCAGGTTCGGAAACTGTGAAGAACGTGAACGGATTTATCGAGAACAAATCGATATACGTCACCAACTACTCAAAGGACTTCGGAGGCAGTGCCGGCGCCGGATACGTGAATACCGTGAGCCAATCGAATGCGATCATCGGGAACAAATCGTTGCCGGCGGTCACCGAATCATCAGCTTCCGCTCTCCCCGGAAGTCGAGGCGTCGTCCCCTCAGGAGTCTCCCTCGGGAACGGGCACGTGGTCCGTCAGCAGAGCAGCACGGATGAAACGGAGATAGAGCTCAAACAGGACATTCCTCCTAGCGAGCTCTTGCCCCCCGACGCCCCCACCCCAGCCCCAACCACAACCCCAACCCCAACCCCTGTCCCATTCCCTGCCCGTCCAACGCCTTCAAATACATGTGATACCACCGGTAGGACTCACCCCCCGGTTAGTGTAAGTGTTAGTGATAGTGCGACCTCGTCCAAAGTTCTAGTGCAAGTGCGTGATCGTGATAGTGCAAATAGTGGTGTGATTTGTGATAGGAGCAGTAATACCAATACGAATATAACTAGGACCGCCGGGAGTGGCCCTTACTCGGCTAGGACTAGTTGTGCGACGGTTAGTGATACCATAAGGACGCCTGAGCGAAGGCCTAGCTCACCTTTTATCAACGGTCGGACCGAAGTGCTTATCGGTCAGGATGCCGCCTCTGAGAAAATAAGGACTACCGCCGTTGTTGAGAATCATAGGTCTAATTTGTCCGTCTCGGATTCACCGAATTCCAACAGGTTAGTTTAATTGGACATTTTAGTATTCCAAAGCGAAACCACAGCCAGGAATTTGTCTTTTTCTCCCTGTTCCCGTTTTAACCCTTTATGGGCCAAGCCCGAGTATACTCGTTTTTCTCCTCTAGTCAATCTCACATTGTTTCAGTCTTTTCATAATCGGAAATAAAAACACTTACAAGATAAGGTTTCTTCCGGCGCCTTCAATGTATCGTATAGGCAATTCCAACTCCCCCGAGTACGAATAGTTAACTACCTTCCCTACATAAATGGAAGAGTGGCGTTCTTTTGAAATAACCTGGCCCTAGAGGGTTAATTCATGTTTATATAAGAATAAGATGGAGATTGAAACTTTCTCGTGACTTTCAGCCTCTATTTTTGTCCATTTCTAAATTCTAACACATGCCTTCCAACGAACAAAGAAAGAAAAAAGGCGGATTTCTGGCCATGGCTAAGCTTCCGTCATAGTTCCATTGGTCTTGTCAATTATTGCGAGTATCTTGATTTACTATCCAAAAACGTCCATTTATAGTTAAAATCAAGTCTTGAGACAAAAGAGAAAAACTGCATAAGTGCAATAAAGTTTGAAAGTACATAACTTTGTGGACACATACTTCTGAAATGTCACCTTTAAACCCATAAGTGTAAAATTTAAAATTATTACATTCGTGTAGTGGTGGATCCAGAAAATTTTTCTGGGGGGGGGAGGGGGGGCACACCTGTGAAATTTTGAAATTTGAAGCATCGATGAGGAAGCAATTTCGGGCTATTTTCTATGGAAAAAATGCAACATTTGAGGGTTCTGGGAGGGGCACGTGCCCCCTTGCCTCCCCCCCCCCCCCGTGGATCCGCCACTGGATTCGCGCAATGTTTTTAGTTTTTCCCAAAAATTGATTTTGGTTACATATTGGTCCATAGTATACTTATCTTACACAGTACCGAAACTCAATGTTAGAAAAACGGCAAATGCTCCCTGGTGGTGGATAGTAAACACTAACATCTTCCATTTGATTTGCATTAGACGCACAGTGGCGCCCCTGGTGGTGGATGGTAAACAACTCAATTTTCCCATTTGATTACATTGAAAAACGACATTCGCCAAAGCGCTTGTATAGAGTTTCGCTACTGTGTAGATGAGTATACTGTGTATTGGTCCCTTTCCGAGCCATGTTTCAATTCATCTCAAAAATATTCGTAATTTTCTTTCTTCTTCTTCTTTCTCAATGCCCGATGACTTTAATTTTTTTTTTTTTTTACTTTTAATCTAAAAACAAAGGACTTATGGGCTGTACAAACTGTTTTCATAATTCTGACTTGGAAAAACAATTGGCAGCAAGAAAAATTTGGCGCATATTTGGCAGTGCTGCCAAATTTGACCTAAAAGATACAAATTTCCCGGAGAATTTAATGTGAAGTGTGTGTTTTTTTGCCAGATTTAACTGCACTAATGCGCGCATATTTTGAATCGATGCACAGCCTCGTCTCAAACTCAGCACCACCGCTTCTCTATACTATTTGAACCTCTTGTCATCATGTACATTGTATACCTATGCACTTAAGCACCAAAAATCCAAAGCTGAAACAAAATCCAGAAAATTGAATTTTTTCAGAAGCCATTTCTTCAACAATCTCATGAGATTCAAATTATGAATTAGGATATGCCTAAACGATCATTCGAATCCATTCTTATTGTTATAGTCTACGCTTTTTATATACGGTCCGTTCTATTGTTTCGATATAGTCGTACTAAAACGACTTTGCGGTCTGTAAATTGTTTGATAGAGTTAGTTTGATGCTCGACGCTATGACTTTCCCCATTCTGATTCAGGTTCGGGAGGCCAATCGACCATTGTTTGAATATCGATTGAGAGGATTCTTTCGCAAACTTTGAAAATGCGTCTCGTATTTACACGAGCTGTGGGCGGGTCTGAGGACGGAGTATTTGGTAACCGATTGATTGCGATACAGATCGATTCTGAGTGACATCATTCGAGGGATTTTGATTTGGGTTTATCGTTTATGGATTTACAATCGTGCAGATATCACTCCATTGCCTGGTATGATCATAAAACGTAAAGCTTTATTATACAATAAATTGATATGGGTACGGGTTTTTCTCGGTGTGAAGAATTGTGTGTACAATGTTGGCTAATTGCACGCAACGCCGCCGCGCCACGGCCGCTGTATGAAGAAAACCTTTTTTTTTAATGTCCAGCCATTTATTTTATTTTTTTCAACAGTTTCCAGTAGCGGCCCGTGAGATTTGGCAACCATGCATTTTTCCCACTTAAACTTAGGTAAAAAATCGATTCAAGCGGAGGCTGGCAGCCTCCTCGAGTTTCGATTTTTTTCATGTATTTAAAGGGGATAAAAACACTGTTGCCAAATCGCACGAGCCGCCACTGACAGTTTCAGGTTTTAAGACTGGAGCAAAGAAAAAAAAAAGAAAAAAATTAAACTTGATAAAAATAAGTTCTTATTTAAACACTGAGAAATATTTTGAATTTGTATAAATTTAAAGCTTGCCGCCATTATTTGCTCATGAAGGAAACTCAAGGCGCGGACGCAGTGTCATTGTGATATTTGATGGAGAAAATCTTGAAGTACAAATCTATCAGTGTAGCGTGCAATTCGGCAACGTTGTAATGTGTCCATTTAAACCCATGTAAAAGGTCGAATGCGAAGGTGTTCACAGGACACCCAATAGTTCGATCTTTTCCACGGGTATAAATGGACGAACTGCAACGTTGCCCAATGGGGCAGTTGCAAGGGTCTGAAATGTTGTGTTTTTTTATAAAGAAAATGAAAGTACTTGAAAAGCTGAGAACGAAAATGCCTTTGGTATCTAATTAAGTCCCATTGTTCCGGAGATGAGATTTTGGAAAAAAATACATTGTTGTAAATGGGAATTCCGCGTAGTGACGTCACTACGCACACAATTTTTTACAACTTTACTCCTGTGTATCTCCAAAACCGAAACACTTGGAAAAAAAACCAAAGGCACCATGGGGCTATTGCACACTTTTGCTATAAGCGATTTAATAGTCGATCATGGTGTAAAAACCTCAAAAAATAACGATGGCACCACTAAAAACTTCCAAAATCCACTCCTAAACTCAATAAACGCAGTTATTTGCGCGAGCGTAATGGTGGCCGAAGGCACTAACAATGGGAGATTCCCATCTAACAATTCTGAAACTCCATCAAGATGTGACCAATTAGAGACTACTTTCATTTGACACCGGTGTCACTTGGTGTTGCGGTACCATTCATCGGATGTGGATCATCACTCTGATGACTAATTACTCTGTGAATCATCCTTGTCAGCATAGAAAGAGTGACGAAATTAAGATAGGAATCTCCCATTGTTAGTGCCTTCGGCCACCATTACGCTCGTGCAAATAACTGCGTTTATTGAGTTTAGGAGTGGATTTTGGAAGTTTTTAGTGCCACCATCGTTATTTTTTGAGGTTTTTACGCCATAATCGACTATTAAATCGCTTATAGCAAAAGTGTGCAATAGCCCCATTGTTCGCAGCTCACCAAGTACTATAAATTTCTTTAAAAAAACACAAAAGTTCATACCCTTGCAACTGCCCCACTGCACGCTACGCCACTGAAATCTATATGCACTCATACCAAATAAGACGAGACATTAGGTCTAGAACCGTTTCATTTTGTCCACAAAGAAACATGAAAAAGTTCGAGCTGTTGACTGCATGTGCGATATGCACCTTCAATAATTCGACTTTACGCGTGTGTTTATATGAATGAAAAATCAACGTTGCGCCAATCTGCAAGTTTCACTCTATCCCTTTCCTGCGGTCATTTAGGGATTTTAATGTTTTTGATATTTTATTAATAAACCGTTCAATAGAGGACAAGCTTCTAAGAATTTATAGATTTGTTTTTTTGATAAATGTCCTTTATATTCCATTGAATCCCATATTAAATTAAATGGGACAGAATGTGCGTCTCAGTAGCCCTGAAAGGGTTATATTGTGACATTGATGATGCGAGTTAATGCTTATTCCATTTTCGCTCTTAGTTGCAAGACAGATGCAAAACCTGAAATTTCAAAGCGTATGGCCGACTTTCGTTTTTGACCGATCGCCAGTGGTAACTTGGTACATCCTACTTATCAAAGACTTCTAATACTATCTAGACTGGACATAAGGCCGATTTTAGGGCGGGGAAAGTGAATATGAGGGGTGGGACAAAAATCGCATGTTGCGCCTGGCTACGCCGCATCCACGATTACAGTATGTGCTAAGATTTTCAGAAATACATTGATTTAAATGGGAAAATGACTTTTTTGAAAAATTAATTAAAAATACTAAAAAAAAATATTTTTCCAGAAAACTTGGTACCGTTCGAAAGCTCATGTCATGCAGATTTCGGTTCGGGTCGGTTTCATACATGATTTTTGAACGAGAAACATTCTACAGGGGCTTAAAGTTGGGTACCGATTTTCTACAGGGTGTTTCATAAAATTGTTTTCTTCGTACCGTTTTTGAATGGTTACAGCTCAAAAAAATAAAATTTATGCGATAAATTATTGAGATACACAAAACAAATAACTTTAATTTTAACATAGATTACGTAAAATTGAGTAAGTATATACAGCTATGTAGGTTGTCTCAGCGGGGTACCGAAACGGTGGAACACCCCGTAGAATCGAGGAAAATTGACCCAACTTTGAGCCTCTGTAGAATGTTTACGATTGAAAAAACGGTATTAAAACCGGCCCGAACCGGAATCTGTATACCATGAGCTTTCGAATGGTACCAAGTTTTAAGAAAAAATATTTTTTTAGTATTTTTAATCAATTTTTAAAACAAGTCATTTTCCCATTTAAATCAATGTATTTCCGAAAATCTTAGCACATACTGTAATCGTGGTTGCATACCGATCGGTTTCAATGGGCAGGCGGCAGGCGTTATGTCCAGTCTATATAGTATTAGAAGTCTTTGCTACTTATTATGAACCTATGAAAAAGAATCGATTCTAGGGTAGCACCACTCTACCGCAAAAAAAAACAAAAAAACAAAAAAACAAACAAAAAACACGTTATTATCACATAGATTTAAAGGACATTTTTGAAACGATAATCCAACTAGAGGCCGGTGGCCGCTTCGCGGCCAAGCGTTCCGTTTCGCATCTTGCGCGTGATTTTGTTTATTCGAGCTAAGACTTTGACTTGATATCCACTCCCTAACTCCGTTTGCTATTCGCCCATCTAATCCTGCTCCAAAGGACGAAATCTAAAAACTTACTCTATTATTCCTGCAATACTAAAGTGGTATTTTCTCATGTACACCAAATGTTTAGAAAACAGGAGTCATCATTTGGAAGGGGCATAAATAGCATAACCCCCCGTCCCCCCACCCCCTTGCATGAAACTTAACCATTTTAGGGGTGGTCGTTCTCAAGAGGGCCCGATCCAAAACCGTCAATTTTTTTTTGGCGCTCATGGAGCCGCCGAAACCCTTAGAATCGGCGCATTTGGATGCACCGTATTAACGCATGTGGATTATACGATTTAGAACAGTACAGAGAAAAGAAGGGAAGGAGAGAAAGAGATAGCGAGAGTGAAAAACCATGCTTTCACAATAGAATGAGAAGTTCGGGGTAAGCAAACAAATACGCATGACCGAGATCGCACACCTACGATAACCTTTCGTTGCACTGACATGACAATAAGACATTGCGTTTTAGTAGGTAAATCAAAAATCTGTATAAAAATGGAAAATAAACTTTGCGCGGGAAAAGTATGCCTTTTTCAAACAGCCCTTTATTAACGACAATAATTTGTTAAAATAGGTTGGCTCGGAAAATTTAAGCAAACTT